>JAQQSW010008805.1:0-13382 GCA_028646575.1 Pseudocheirus occidentalis
TAAAGGAAATATTTCACATCACCTTCTATTTTTTCATTTGTTTGGATCTGTTTAATAGTATCTTGATTTCTCATAAAGTCATTTGCTTCTATTTGCTCCACTCTAATTCTGAAGGAATTATTCTATTCAGAAAGCTTTTGAGATTCTTTTTCCATCTGGCAAATTCAGCTTTTTATGGCATTCTTCTCCTCATTGGCTTTTTGGGCTTCTTCTGCCATTTGAGTTAGTCTATTTTTTAAGGTGTTATTTTCTTCAGTCAGGTTGTTGACTGTCTTTTCATGATTTTCTTGCATCATTCTTATTTCTCTTCCCAATTTTTCCTCCACTTCTCTTATTTGGTTTTCAAAATCCTTCTTAAGCTGCTCTATGTCTCTACATTTTTTCTTTTCTTTTTTTTTAATTAACTTTTGTTTATTTTTGGGTTTACATCATTGATTTCCACAAGATTTTGAGTTACAAATTATCTCCCTGTCTTTCCCAAAATAGTGATCCCACTTTATACCCTCGCCCCAATCTGCTCTCTCCTATATCCTCTCCCATCACCCCTCTGACTTTCTGGTAGGGTAAGATGGATCTCCCTATCCCAATGCCTGAATATCTTATTTCCCAGTTGCATGTAAATAATAATAATAATTATATATGTGTGTGTGTGTATTTTATCATTTGATTTTAGAACTTTAAATTCTAGATTCTTTCCATTCCTCCTTTGTCACCCACCCCCACTGGAAAGACAGGTAATTTCATACAGGCTGTACATGTGTAGTTAGGCAGAACATCTCCACAATGGATATATTGTGTAACACTCACAATATTTCCTTCCTTTCTATCCTGCCCTCTACTTGTTCTATTCTCTACCTTGTCCCTGTCTCTTTACAAAAGTGTGTGCTTCTAACAATCCTTCTCCCCAACCTGCCCTCCCCTTCATCATCCCCCTCTCATCCCCTTCCCCCCTACTCTCCTGTGGGGCAAGATACCCAATTTAGAGTGTATGTCATTCCCTCCCTAAGCCAAATCAGTCTACATTTTTCTTGGAAGCTTTTGGTGTGGAAATTCTGACTGCTGTCTTCCTCCTGTTCCATGCTTTGATCCTTTTAGTTCCCCAAAAAGGAATGTAATGTTGCATTGCTGGGCTTGCTTTGTTTCCTTTGCCTACTCATGTTGCCAGTCAATTACTTGACTTTTAGGTTCAGTAGAACTCTGCTTTCAGAGGGGAGAGCTCTGTCCCAAATTGTTGGGGGGTTTGTAGCTGCTGGAGCTTTTAGAAGGCCACCATTTCTGCAGCCTTCACCAGCTTTGGCTCACTGAAAACGCACCTCAGGACCACCACCCAAGACCACAATGCCAAGAGCACTTAGCCTCTGAATGATTGCTTGGCCCGCTTGCAATCTGCAGGCTGGGAGCTTCTGAAGTAACTACTACCTCCACTTCAGCAACTTCTAGCCCTGGGGCAAATGGCCAGATGCTCTCCACTGAATTTATCCAAGTTCCACTGACCTTTCACTTAGTCCAACCCCCTGTTCTGGCAGCCCCAGGGCTCCAGCCATGGTTTCATGCTGTGCTCGTCTGGGCTCCCAGCGTGCTGCGATGAATCCCTTGCTCAGCAGGAGATGATGTTTTTCTATAATTTTTGTGGGTTCTGGAGCTTTAAAATTTGTTTAGAGTCATATTTCATTGGTATTTGAGGTGGTTGTGATGAGAGCTGTGGAGTTTTGCTGCTTCTACGCCACCATCTTGACTCTGCCCCCTCCCTTTCACTATTTATTAATTGGGGAATGACTCATTCTTATAAATTTGATTTGGTTCACGATATATTTGAGAAATGAGTGACTTTATTTGAGAAACTTGCTGTAAAATTTTTTCCCCAGTTTTTCTGCTTTCCTTATAATCTTGACTACATTTTTTTTTGTTCAAAACCTTTTTAATCTAATGGAATCAAAAATATCGATTTTTATATCCTATAATGTTTCCTATCATGTTTTGTCATAGATTCTTCCCTTATCCATAGATCTGGCAGGCAAAATTGCCCATGGTCCTCTGGTGTGATTATGATCACCCTTTATATTTAAATCATAATTCCTTGTAAATAAAATCGATTTCTGCATCCACCTGAGTGTGTATTTTATTCCCTCTTTGAGCCAGTTCTGATGAGAGTAAGGTTCAAGCATTGCCCAGCACCCCTCATTTTCTCTCCACTGTAAAAGTTCTTCCTTTTGCACTTCTTTTGTGAGAGGTAACTTCCCCCATTCCATCCTGCTTTCTTACCCTTTAATTTCTTTCTTTTTTTTTTTTAGATAATCATTCCCTCATAGTCAGCTCACACCCATGCACTCTCTCTACATATACTGTTTCTATCTACCCTAATAGTGATAAAAGTCCTTAGGTGTTACAAGTATCATCTTTCCACATAGGAATCTAAACAATTTAACCTTATTGAATCTCTTATGATTTGTCTTTACCTTTTTATGTTTTGAATTTTGTATTTGAAAGTCAGATTTCCTATTCAGCTCAGGTCTTTTCACATCAAGAAAGTCCTCTATTTCATTAAATGTCCATTTCCATCTCTGCCCCCTCTACCCCCCCCCCCAAGGATTATTCTCATTTTTGCTGGGGAGGTGATTCTTGGTTGTCATCTTAGCTCCTTTGTCCTCTAGAATAACATATTCCAAGCCCTCCAGTCCTTTAATGTAGAAGCAGCTAAATCGTGTATTATGCAGACTGTCACTCCATGGCTTCTTGCAGTCTTTTTTCTTTGATGTGGGAGCTCTAGAATTTGGCATGTACCTGGGAGTTTTCATTTTGAGATCTCTTTCAGGAGATGATTGGTGTATTGCTTCTGTTTCTATTTTAATCCTTGGTTCTAAGATATCAGGGCAGTTTTCCTGTCTTAAAATAAGATATCTAGACTCTTTTTATCATGATATTCAGGTGGTCTGATGATTTTACAATTAATTCTTGATCTGTTTTCCAGGTTAGTTTTTCCAGTGAGATATTTTACATATTATTGTATTTTTTTAAATTTTCTTAATTTTGTTTTATTGTTTCTTAATGTCTCCTGAAGTCATTAGCTTCCATTTGCCTAATTTTAATTTTTAAGGAATTATTTTTTTCAGTGAGCTTTTGTATCTATTTGGCGAATTCTGTTTTTAAGGTGTTGTTTTCTTCAGTATTTGTGTGTTTGTGTGTGTGTGTTGTATGTGTGTGTATGCTTCTTTTACCAAGATGTTGACTCTTTTCGTATTTTTCTTGCATCATCATCATTTCTTTTCTCAATTTTCCCTCTGCCTCTCTGATTTTTAAAGACCTTTTTGAGCTCTTCCAGGAATTATTTTTGAGCTTGCATACAATTCACTCTTTTTTTTAGCCTTTATGTGTAGATGTTTTGACTTTGTTATCTTCTAAGTTACAGCAACTTTCTGTGTTTAGGTTCTTAGCCACTCTGGAGCCTTCCTGTAGAGCCATCATATGCTTGCCTTGAATTCATAGCATTGTTCAAAATGAGACCCAACAGGAAACTAGAAAGCAGTTTGGCAAAAAATAATTTAGACCGATATCTTAGAACATTTATGAAAATAAATACCACATGGGCTACTTGACTCAAATGTAAGAGATTATTTCATTTTTTAAAATTGAAAACAGTATCTTTCATAATTTTGATTGAGTGAGGAATCCTTGACCAAGGACTTGAAGAAATTGCAAAAGGTAAACTAGATAATTTTATGTTACATGAAATTGAACTGGAAGAAAATCAGTGCAGCTCTGATAAAAGAAACTTGTTACCATGAGAAAAAATCTTCAGATCAGCAATCTTATAGGAAGTTAATTCTCAAAATAGGATAAGATAGAAAGAAGGAAACTAGCTGCCCGTGATGAATTCAAGTCCCCTGGCTCAGATGGGCTGTATATTCAGTTTCTGACAGAACTGGCTAATGTGAAGGCCAAGCCATTGTCAGTTATCTTTGAAAGATCATGGAAAATTGGAGAAGGGCAGATATCTCAATTTTCAAAAAATGGAACAGAACAGTGTGAAATTATAGGCCAGTGAGGTTTACTTATATTCCTGGGAAAATTCTAAAACTGATCATTAAAGAGATAGTTGGTGAGCATCTAGATAGGCAAGTAGGCATAGTTGCTCAGCTGTTTTTCAGTCCATTTGGGGTCTTCTTGGCAAAGATATTTCAGTGATTTGCCATTTTGTTCTCCAGTTCATTTTATAGAATAGGAAACTGAAGTGAACAGAGTTAAGTGACTTGCCCAGAGTCACACAGATAATAAGGTTTGAGGTAAAATTTTAACTCGGAGAGATGAGTCTCCCTGACTCTAGGCCTGGCGCTCTATCCACCCTTGCTCCATCTCTCTGCCCTGAAAAGTAGGCATTACAAAGGACCAACTAGCCTCATTTCCTTTTTTTGACAATATTACTGACAGGAAGGGAGGAAGAAAGAATTTATTAATCCAATCCAGTCAGCATTTATTAAGCACCTACTGTGTGCCAGATACTGGGCTAAGGGCTAGGGATGCGATCAGTGAAGACAGCCCCTGCCGTCAAGGAGCCTTAAATCTAATGGGAGGGAGCAACACACAAAACTAGGCATGAAATGAGGGTCGGGGGCCTGAAACCAAGCAGAGCAGCAGATGCAGAGAAGAGTGAGCTAAGAGGTCAGTTTCTACAAAGGGAGATATTGGGAGAAGTTTGGCACTCCACTCTCCCTCCCTCCTTTCCGAGGGGGAGGAAGCTAAGGAAAATGGTGTCAGTCAGGGCTTGAGTTAGCCTCTTGGTGGCCAGTAAAGAACTGCTGAGCTCTTCTTGGGAGGGGCATCTTGTACCATAGGGGTGAAATTAGGCGGAGCTGCAGGTGCAAAATGGAGTGAGTACCTAGTAAACGATTACTGTGTGCTAGACACTAAGGGGAGATACAATTTATCTAGTTTACCTAGATTTTAGCAAAAATTTTTATGAAGTATCTCATGCTATTCTTATAGAGAAGATGAATAGCAATAGATTAAGGGATGGGGAGGCAACATGTGGCCTTATAGGTCCTTGGGTATAGCTTTCTAGTCCACGTTTTACAGAACAAATCCTTATATTAAGGGGCTTTGTTCTGTGAAGTTTGGGTTCAGTCAGAGGGCCACACTTGAGGACCTAGAGGGTCACATGTGACCTCGAGGCCGCAGGTTCCCTACCCCTGGATTATATAAAGTCAGATGGATAAACTGGTTAAACAACCTGAGTCAGAGTAGTTAAGGATTCTATGTCAACAACAATAGCATTTACATAGCACCTACTATGTGACATGCTATTTACAAATTTTATTTAATTGGATTCTCATAACAGTCCTGGGAATTAGATGCTATTGTTATTCTCTTTTCACAGTTAAAGAAACTGAGGCAAACAGAGATTAAATGATTTGCCCAGGATCACACAACTGCCTTGCTGTCAGCATGGCAGGAGATTACTCCAGACACTTGTGCTCGGCTTTGTGCTTTTTATCCATGTAATTGATTAAAGTATTAGGCATAGATGGTATACCTGTCAAATCTGCAAATGACGGAAAGTTAGGAGAGATAGCTAATAGTCAGTGGCAAAAAATCTAAAAGGATCCTGACAGGTATTGGACTAAAACTAATAAAATTAAATTCAGTGGGGATAAATGTAAAGACTTGCATTTGGGTACCCCAAAAAAATAAATAAATAAAGTTCCTGAGTTGGGTGAGGAGGCATGCTTAGTTTTGAAAAAGATCTGGGGCTCTGAGTGAACTACAAGCTGAATGGAGTCAGCAATAGAACCTAGTGGCCAGAAAAGTTAATGTGATTTTTGAGCTGTATTAAGAGGAGTATAGTCACCATGAATAAGGAGGTGATAATCCCACGCTGGTAATAGTTCCACTGTAGTCTACCTTTGTTTGATCCCATCTAGAATATCGTCTTCAGTTCTGGGCACCAAGAACAACATTGGATCAGTTGAAGAGAGTGTTCAGAAGTGGGCAGTCAGGATGGGGAAAGGACTTGAATCCGTCATATGAGAATGAGTTGAAGAATTAAGCATATTTGGCCCAGAGGAGAAAACCCAGGGGAACATGATAACTGTCTTCAAGTATTGAAGGACTTCCACACAGAAGAGGGATAAGACTTATTTTGTTTGGTCCCAGAAGGCACAGTTAGGAGGAAAAGAGGGTCTTTGGATAGAGGCATCTTACACAGCGAGAAGGTCACAGAGGAGGAACATCTTGCAGGATGGAATGATTCCTGGCGACATTGCGAAGTGTGGAGATTCAGCAAAAGCTGAATAGTCACTTGTTGGGTGTATTAGAACAATGGGCTCATTGGTCGATGAAAACAGATCTCTCCCAGTCCTTGGATTCTGTCACGTTTGATAAAGGGGAATCACACAAATACATAAGGCCAAGAGCCATTCCTCCACATAGAAGTGGTCAAAATTAGTTTGCAAGCTGTTAACCATAGGAAAGGCTGTTGTAAATCAGTAATGATAGATATGAAACATGACAGCTCTGAGCTTTTAACCCCATACCCTGTAAACTGGTAAAGATGCTCAAACGTGGAGATGGAGTTAAGAGAAGAGCTGTGAATTGGTCTGCCTATTCTGGAAAGCATTTTGGAATTAGGCTTTTTGAAAAAGTGACTAAAACCATTCCCTTTGACACAGAGACCTCCCTGCCAGACGTACACCACAAAGAGGTAAAAGGTGTATATTGGTATTTGTAGCAGCTCTTTCTGTGGTCACAAAGAACTGGAAAGAAAGTTAATGCCTGTCAGTTAGAGAAAGGCTAAACCAATTGTGGTACTATAATGGAATTTTAATATATCATAAGAAACATGAAGAATTAAAGAAACATGGAAAGAATTATCTGAGCTGATGTGAAGTAAACAGAACCAGAAAAACAATCTAGACAATGATTACAGTTATGTAAACAGAACAATAAAATGAACCTGAATGCTTTGTCTTTAAAATGACCATTTTGGGCTCCTGTAGAACTGTAGGAAAAAAACTACTTCTCTCTCCATACTGCCACCCCATCTGCCCCTTCCTCCCCACCTTACATTGCAGACATGAGGGAAGAATATTGTATGTACTGGCAGGCACAGTTACTATGTTAATTTTTCCTGAACTTTTCCCTCCTCTTATATAATCTCTGTTACAAGAGATGGCTTATGTCAAATATAACATGATCCCTTATAAGAATAAAGGCTAGAGGAAGGATATATTCAGAAAAGAATATAATGTAAAAATGAAAGACCAAAAATGGACCTAGTATTTGTAGTGATACAGTTTATGTTCTATGGCATAACACAGTGCCAGCTTTCCTATACCAAATGTATTCCCTTCTAAGGGAGCCTGGAAACATGTATTAGGACAGAGTGTTGGTTTTCAGATAGAGTTCCAGGTCTGGCCTAGTGACTATGGCCAGAATCACAAAGCAGGAAGGGGCCGACAATGTCCATCTACTGCAACCCAGGCCTAGTTGGGCATCCCTTCCACTACCTACCCAGCAGGTGTTCATACAGCCCCTGCTTTAAAGACCTCTAAGGAGGAGGGACTTAATGCCTCTTGAAACAATTGTTTCCACTCTTAGACAGCTTCTTTCTCCATGCCATTCCCTGGGAAGTCTTCTCATTGTCTCTACCTGTTAAAATCCATTTTATCTTCTAAAGCTCAATTCGAATGTTCCCTTCTCTGAGAAACCTTTCCTTGAATCCTTCTTGAGAAGTACTGTCTCATTTCTTTTTTACCTCTTGTGGCATTTTTCCCCTCTTTTTAAAAAAGAAAATCCACTTATATTCTGCCTTGTAGTACACATTTGTGTCAGTCTTGTTTCCCCTACTACATTGTAAGGCCATTGAAATCTGAGACCTTGTCTTTTTCTCTTTATACTTTTCTTCAGTCCAAAACAGAGCCATGTCCATTATAGTGTTTAGTCAGAAAGAAGCTCTACATAGACACTCGTTGTCATTCTTACATAAGGTACAGTGCTGGCTAGGCTGAGGAAATCCTATATCTGCACTAGAGGAAGGGAGCTAGCTGCCCGTGCCATAGTTGCCACCTGGGTATGTTTGTACTCCTCTAAGCATTCAAAAGGCAGGAATCTGCTCAGACTCTGTGATCTTGGTGAGCTGCCAGTCCTGGTACAATTCCTTTCCATGAAAAACAGTTAAAATGGAGAACAAGCAGTAGGAGGAACTCTATGATGCAAACATAACTCACTTAAAATAGGTATTTGGAAGTGGGGTGAGGGGATAGAAAGGAGGTTGCCAAGTTACAGCAGTTCATGTAGGTGAGCAGCACAGAGCCCAGAGGGCCTCCTTGGAGGACTTAGTCACATCTGACAGGTGCTCGCTAGCATTTGGGGAACATATTGCTTATACAAATCCCATGGGAAGAAAAAGAGATCAATTTTAGCTTGTGTTCTGTCTCTGACTTGCTGCTAAAGGTGAGAGGTTTCTTTGAATAACGTCACCCAAGATAGAAAGCCATTGTCTTATTTCTGTCCTCTTGAGCACCTCTGACTTTCCTGATTTTGTTGGCAATATCACTTAACTCTTGGGTGTGAACCCCAAATTGGGTCATTGGTCATCTTTCTCTTTTTCTTGGGACCAGCAGGGAAGAAAAAAGCAGCCAAGGGTAGTCACAAGATTGTTCAGGAGCATATTTTTAAACTGATGCTCATCTGTTTGTTTAAACACAGAGCTCTTTTTTGCTGCAGCTGCTTGCATGCCTTTTATGAATGTGCCTTGAAGCAATTTGGTAGTAAAAGACCTTGCTACCAAGCCACTAATAGTCACAGGTTATAGGATGGCGGAACTGGGAGGGCCCTTAGAACACAGGATATCAGAGCTGGAAGGGCCTTTAGAATAAGGAATGTCAGGCCTAGGAGAGACCTTAGAACACAGAATGTCAGGTGTGGGAGGGAGCTTAGAACAGGGAATGTCAGAGTGAAGAAAGACCTAAAAAGTTATTTTATTCAACCCTGCAGACTTCTAGTACCCCAATTGTGGTATTCAGAGAAAACCCAAACCCTAATAATGCCCATTGGTGTTGCTTTCTGTGTTTCCAGCCACTTAATGATGCCTTCCCCAAGCATCTTTTCTGCTCTTCTCCCCACCCCACTCCCAGCCCTGTTGCCCATGTTTCTGTTGGCAGTAGTTGCTTAGAAATATTTCATGCCTACTTCTGTTCCCACAAGAGCCACTCCTTGGGAACCATCGTCCTTCCCCTGGATTCCCCAGTGCCTCTGGAAGTTGACTGCTTGGGTGTAAGGCCTGCCTCTTCCATGCTTTCTTAGGGGCACTGACGTGTGGTCAGACCATAGGGAGCTTGTAGTGGAGAGAGGAAGGACTTGGTGGACAACACTGTCTGCACAGGGCTGTGCTTTCCTGCCCTTTCTGTAGGAGCACCGAAGTGTTTGTCAAACAAGACTGCTCACTCACCACAACTCAGTCTCTAGGCAAATTAATGACCTTACCTTTGAGATTGGCCGGCCTGGGTTCACTTTGTCAGCTGTAAGTCTTTTCACACATTTGTCCTTTCTAGTGACTCAGGTATTTTCCAGGCCTGAGGGCTCTGACTCAAAGAGGTTTTTGCCAAAGGGGCGTTTAGAGTGGCTCTTCTCCACTTCAGTGTATTTACTTGCTTCTGGGACAGGCATGGAAAACTTCCAAAGCCACAAAGGTTGTTTAGAACTTGGCAAAAACCCACCTCTGTTTTCAAGCTGGCTTTTGGCAAAGGAAGGAGCAGGACGGCCTGACTTGGGTCACATGGGACATGCTGCTGGTGCTGTCCGGAGGAAAGGGCTTGATCTGACGTCTGTGTCCTGGGCTGGGTTATCGTCTCATGGTCAGCCTAGTACCACAGATATTAATGGTACTTCACCATTGGGGGCCCCATGTGTTGCCTTTCAGTGTCTGTCTGCTGCTTCTGTGGAGATTCCTGAAGATGGAGAGGATAATGAGGGTGGGAGGAAGTCTCAGAGGCTGTGAATTTTGTTGGACCCAGATTCACATTCCCTAATGCGTCTCAGACAATTCTTGATTGTTTCTGTTCATAATAAACTTCTGCTAAGACATAAAGTGTTGGAATATGCATTGGTGGAGGGAGCTCTTCATACCTGTCCTTCCTAGATCATTTGTGTACTTTGTAAGCTTTAAAGTGCTTTAGAAATTTTTTTTTTGTCTGTATTCTTTCTTGTCTGCTTCCTGACTTCTTTTAAGCCTTGCCTACTTTCTTCCATTTTCTAGGGGTGGTCATTTAAAGCCATGAATAGTAAATGAGTAAATAGTAAAAAAATCCTTTTCTTTATTTTTTATAAGCCTCTTTATTTACTGAGCAAACTGTCTTCTTCCCTTCATTCTAGAGATGTTTTAACACTGAAATTAAGAGGAGAGAATTTCTTGGATCCTCATTACCTAGGAGAGATTGATCTCTCAATGTCAATTTGTGGTCTTAGGGAAAAACCTCTTAATGATGCCTGGAATTCCTAATAGAACTTTGCTTCACATTGCTCTCTACTTCTCCTTCTTGGTTTGGCTCCAGAATGAGTTGTCCTGCACACTCTAAGCATAAAACCACCTCAAAAGCTTCTTTCAGCAAGGAGAAGGGCAGCCCCATGGTGGCCTTTGATCACCCCTGGCTCCTTGGTAGACAAGATTCCCTCCCCTGCCTTGCACTTCAGAGCACTAACCACAGGCAGTTATTAACATAACTGGTATATCCAAGAAGCACAGTTTCAATGTTTAAGAGCTTATTTGTAGATGTCTGGAGCCAGGAAAGTTTTCCAGGTTCATATAGGCAGCCTCTTTCCTAGCGATTAAAGGAGTTCTTAGAGGAAAGGGAAAGAGAGAGACCATTTTCCTGGGTCATCTGTTTCATGTGCCTTCTTTGAATCCATAGCAGAAAGGCTATGGGTTCTTCTAGGACCCTCTGCCAAAGAAGCAACGGGAATTTATTTTTCAGTGTTGTGAAAGCTGGTCAGAGTCACTGTTCTTTTCCACCCTCCCTTTCACTCAGCATTTTTCACTTCCTAGAGAAGTCTTGGAGAACTTCTTGCTCATGAATATCTCCCACAGTAATGGGGCAGCAAAGAACTGGAAACAAAGTCAGTGTCCATCAGCAGGAGAATGCTTAAACAAAGTATGGCCCATGAATGTGAAGGAAGATGGCTGCATCATAAAAAACAAGGGAAAACTTTATGAATTGACATGAAATGAAATCAGTAGGATGAGAAAAATAATATGCACGGTGACGACTGTGATGTAAATAGAACGACAGTAACCCAAACAAACAAACAAACGTGGATGTTATATAATTGCCCTGCTGATTCTGGAGAAGTCTTATCAGCAAGCATTTAACAAGCACCTAATATGCATTGGCCTTTAGCACACCAGAGAGAGACAAAACTGCGTCCTCCCCTCCTTCTGTGGCAGAGAAGGTAGAACATTGCACGTGATGTAAGACTTGGCTGATGCCTTGGTCAGTTCTGCTGAATTACTTTTTCTCCTTTTCTTTATTACAAGGGATGGCCCCCTGAAGAGGAGGAAGGGAGGAGGTGTGTATTCAAGAATGAAAATGATGAAAAAAACAAAAGAAAATTTATTTTTAAAAAGTGGTAACAGTATGGACACTGGATTTTAAGTCAGATTGTGGGATTGTAGCTTCAGAGCAAGAAGGGACTTAGTGTTTATATAGTACTTACTGTGGGCCAGGGATTGTGCTAAGTGCTTTACAGATGCTATCTCATTTAATCCTCATAGCAGCTCTGGGAAGGGAGGTGCTTTTAGCCCCCATTTTGCAGATGAGGAAACTGAGGCAAAAGAGGTTAAGTGACTTGCCCAGGGTCAAACAGCTAGTAAGTACCTGAGGCAAGACTTGAACTCCAGGCTTCCTGACTCCAGGCCTGGCACTCTATCCGCTGTGCTGCCTGGCACTCTATCCGCTGTGCCACCTAGCTGTTTAGACTTGCTGATCCTCCAACAAATGATTGAAGTGATTCTGTTAGGTGCATGAAAGATTATTCAGTAAGAGTCAGAGAAAGAATAAAAGAAAATATTGCAAAGAGGAAACAAAATCATTGCCTTTTATAGAGAGCAAAATTGGTTAATTAAAACAATAACTTTGACAGAGGTGCAAGATGTAAAATAATTCCACATAAAAGTATTAATATTTCTGTATAATACCAACAATACACAGCAGGATGAGATAGGTAAAGAAATTCCATTTAACAATAAAAGGTATCAAATATTTGGAAGTCTATCTATCAAGACACACATAGGAACAATATGAATTCAAATACAAAACACCATGGAAATACACACCTATGTGATTGGAGAGATGTTAATTGTGCATGGGTAGGCTAGGCCAATATAATATGACAGTATTGCCCAAATATTGTAAAACATACTGCCAAAGGATTACTATATAGAGCTAGAGCAAATAAAGGAATTCATTTTGAGAAATAAAAGATTAAGAAGTCTTAAAGGAGATGATGGGGAAAAAAATGAGAAGGAAGGGGGACTAGCAATACAAGATCTCAAACTATACTACAAAAATCATCAGATCAGTAAACCCAAAGACCCCACTTACTGGGAGAAGAACTTACTATTTGGTTTCTTTAAAAAAAAAAAAGCAGGGAAAACTGGAAAGAAGTGTAGCAGAAATTAGATTTAGACCAACATTTCACACCTATGCCAAGATAAGTGCCAAATGGATACTGTGGGAAGAATTTTTATGACCAAAGGATAGGGAGGATCCCAGAAGATAAAGGAGATAATTTTGGTTCTATAAAATTTAAACACATTTATACAATGCATCTAAAATTAGAAGTGAAACAGTTAACTGGGGGAAAATCTTTGCAGAAAAGGGTCTTATTTTCAAGACATGAAAATTGATAGTTGGTCAAAAAATATGAACAGACAGTTTTCAAAGGAATAAATTCATGTTATAAACAGCTGTGTGAAAAATGTTCTGTCACTAATAATTAGAGAAATATAAATTAAATCAGCTCTGAAGTTTTACTTCATACCTGTCTGGTAGGCGGAAAGGCCAGTTGTTGAAAGGGCTGCAAGGAAATAGGTGCGCACACAGGTTGTTGGAGTTGTGGACTGCTTCAGCTGTTTTCTAAAGAAGTTTGGAAATATGCCTCCAGAGTCACCAGGCTGTGCGTGACCTTTTTTTTTTTTCTTTTTTTTTTTTTTAATTTTAATTTATTTTCTTGGTTACATCATTCAATTCCACAAGGTTTTGAATTACAAATTTTCTCCCCTTTTTGCCCCTACCCCCCAGCCCAGAACATCGATTCCACTGTACGGCCCCTCCTACAATCTGTTCCCTTTTATGCCCTCCTCCAGCACCCCTCTAGCTTTCTAGCAGGGCAGG
>JAQQSW010008806.1:0-13382 GCA_028646575.1 Pseudocheirus occidentalis
CCAAATCCAAAATCTGTCTGTTTCTCCAAAATTCTCCTGCTTATAAACACTGGCCTTCTCCCAAGTCAACAGGGGAGTGTCTCAGCCAATGGCATTCTTCCACGTCAACAGGGGAATTCACACCTTTTCACCAAGGGACAGAGTTCTATACTTGGCCCTAAGTATCTGATCAAACAAATTGATTACCATTACAGCCTCCGACCCTAACCCTACTCCTACTCCTAAATGCCTCAGACTCATAAATCTAACGCTAACCCTGAACCTAACGGTAAAGACATGCCTCCAACTCCAACTCTAAAAGCCCCCAACTTCACCTCAGATACCCCTTCAACTCTAACCATAACCTTAAATGCCTCTCACTCTAATCCTATATGTCTCTGACTCCACCTCAAACACCCCCTCCAATACTAACCCTAATTCTAACCCTAAACTTGAATTCTAACCCTAAATGCACATCTCTGACTTTAACCCTAATTGGCTCCTGACTCTAACCCTAACCCTAACTGTGCCTCTGACTCCACCTCTGTAACAATAATAGGAATTTGAAGATCTTCCCTGCCCTTAATAGACTTAGGTGAATTTGAGGACCTTTCCTGATTTGAAAATAAACTCTGCCCCCTAATAGGCTGAATGCAGTCATCTGGAGCCTGTGGTGGGAAGGCTTGATTTTCAGGAAGGGATTTTTTTGCTACTTTGTAGTCAACTGGGTCAAGAAGCTTGTGATGCTCTCTGACCCTGGAAAAGGCTATATATACCTCTGAGGTGAGATTTTGCTTTGGGATTCACTTATGGGAAGAGTTATATGATTTAACCAGATAAGTCTCTGGGCAGCCGTTGAGCACCCTGGCTTTGAAAATCCAGATGTTGGTGCTTCTTTCTCTGGTGACTAACTGTATGTATGTGATGGTCAGACAGCTAGAAGCCCTGTCTATTGGCCTACTGAATTGTGTTATTTTCTCTCTCTGTATTTTTAACCCTAACCGTAAGCCTAACCATAAAGACATGCCTCAGACTCCAACCCTAAATGCCTCCAACTCTGCCTCACACTCTAACCCTAACCCTAAATTCGAATACTTCCAGCTCTAACTATAAATGTCTCTGACTCTGACATTAACCCTAATTGTAACCCTAAATGTGCTTCCAACACAGAACATAGCCATACACCTAACCCAAACAGGAAGCTAACCCTAAATGCCTCTAACGTTAAACCTAAACCTAACCCTAACACTAAATGTGACTCCAACCCTAACCCTAAATGCATGCCCAAGTCTAAATGCCTCTGACTGAGCCTCAGGACTATGCCTGTAACTCAGGATCTAACCCTAACCCTAAGAGTAAACCTAAACCCTAAACAGTTCCAACTCAAGCACAAACCCTAAATTCAATTCTGATACCGACTCAAACCTTAATTCTAACCTTAAATGCCCCAACTCTGCCTACACCTCCAACTCTAACCCTAATCCTAAATGTGCCCTTATCCTAATTTTAATCCTAACCCTAACAGTAAATGCATCCCGACTACAACCCTAACTCTGACCCTAAACCTAATTGCCCAGTGACTCTAACTCTAAATCTAACCCTAACTGTGCCCTAACCCAAACCATCCCTACACTAGCCCTAATCCTGAATGTGCACCCTAACCCTAAACACGCATCCCTCAAAAAACCAACTCCCCACCTCCCAACTTTAACACTAACTCTAAATGTGCTCTAATCCTAACCCTAATTGTGCATACCCTAGCCCTAAAAATAACTTTAAACCCTAACCTTGACCCTAATTGCCCACTCCAACCCTAATCCTAATCCTAAACCTTAACCCTAAATGCTTACCTCTTGCCTCTAACTCTAACCCTAAATGCCTCCTGACTCTAATCCTAACTGCCTCCTGATTCCCTGCCTTCTGACTCTAACACAAAGCCTAAATCTAACCCAAAATGTACCCTAAACCTAAAAGCCTAACTCTAATCCTAACCTTACCCGATTCTAACCTTAAACCTCTAAATGGAGATTCCCAACTCTAACCCTAAACCTAACCCAACCCTAACCCAATCCTAAAGGTACCTCCTGACTCTAACCCTAACAATTTCTAACCCTAACCCTAACCCATAACACTAATCCTAATTGAGCTCTAAATCTAACCCTAACCCAACCCTAACCCAAACCATAACCCTAAATGCACGCCTCCAGCCCTAACCTAAATGCCTGATTCCATCCCTGACTCTAAAACCCTAACCCTCTGACTCTACTCCTAACCCTCCAACTCAAACCCAATCTAACCCTAAATGCCCATCTCTGACTTTAACCCTAAACCCACCTCTAACACTAACCCTATCACATGCTTGCCTGACTCTAACTAAGCCTAATTCTAACCCTAAATACAACTCTGCCTCCAACTCTAAACCTAACCCTAACCCAAAATAACTGACACTAACCCTAACCCTACCACTAAATGCCTCTGATTCTAAATTTAACCTAAAACCTAACCTTAAAGGCATTCCTCCAATTCAGCCTCAGACTCCCCCTTCTGACACTAACCCTAACCCTAAATGCCTCCGACTCCAACCATGACCCTAACACTAACTTTTAAATGCCTCTGATTTTAAGCATAACCCTAATAACCCTCCAATCCTAACCATAAATGCTCTCTTCTGACTCTACCTATAAAAGCCTCTGATTCTAACCCTCATCTTAACCCTAAAGTAACCCTATCCCAAACTCTAAATGTACTAGGGCAAATAAAAGAGAATGAGGTAGGGAAAAGCTTCTGAGAACAGATGAGTACTATATTAGTTAAAGTAGGGTCAAAGAACTGACTAATAAAGAGAGGTTGAAATTATTACCAAAAAAAATGGCAGAAGACAAAAATCTCACAATTATAGCCTTAAATATGAATGCATTAAGGAACTCAATAAAATGAAATAAAAATGGTGGAATAAATAAAAAAAATTCAATAAATATACAAATATACTGTGCTTAAAAATACGTGAAAAAAAAATAAAGCCCCAAGGAACAAAAACAAGAAGCTAGAAGAAATTTAACATGAATCAGATGGTTCCAAAGGAATCACAGTCATACTATCAGAAAAAGCAAAAATGAAAATTCAAAATGCTAAGACCAGTAAGGAAAGTTAGTTACATTATACTTTAAAGCAAGTATTCTTAACCTTTTGGGTACCATGAATGTCTCTAGCAGTGTGATGAAGCCTACAGACCCATTCTCAGAATTTTTTTAATTGCGAAAAGTAAAACACATAAAATTATAAAGGAAAGTAATTATAAAGTTAACAAACTATTTAAAAAACTAATTCATGAATTTCCCTGAAATCTATCTAAAGACTCTTGGTTAAGAACCCCTGCTTAAAAGGAACTCTTGTCAACGAACCAAAACAACACTAACATATTATTAGAAAATATTGTAATATCTAAATTCATAAAGTAAAAGTTGACTAAACTCAAAAAGACATTAACAATAACAGTAATTAGGAACTTTTAATGTTTTTCAAAACTGGATCAATCTAACAAGTATTGCTGTACACAAATCCAAATCCCAGGTCACTACACAACACCTGACTTGTGGCCCACCATTAAGCCCCTCTTGTTATCTCTGTCTCTGTCCCTGTTTTATTTTAGCTTGAAACTGCTTAAGGCATGTCTGGGCATATTGGTCAAGGTGTTCCCTGACTCCATCTCCCCTGATCAGTATTTCATATTTTCTCCTTGATCATTATGGTGTACCAGGCTCATTACATGCAAGGATCTCTTATCTAAGTACCATCCTGTCCTGCGCAGCTGACCAAGCAGGGCCTTCACCTCCCTTGCCCAGAACATGGCCCTGACCAGTCCTTGGGAATTCCAGCCCCCTCTGGCTGCCACATGGGGAATTCCAGTTCCCTTCATACCATGTCCTTCCACCCTGTGTCCTCCACCCAGTTCTATGAAAGACCTCTTGTACCCTTGTACCATACTCCCCTGAGTCATATAGATTTAACCAATGGCTGATATTCACTTCTGTTTGTCACAGCTTTTAAGCTAGCTCCTCTCCCTATTATAATTTTGTAGTTTTGGCCTATATAACCAAGATCTGAAAGTCCAGAAACCACTGCAAATTTGAGTGAGAACTCTGGCAGTTGAACGTTTGCTTAATAAATCCACGTCTAAATTTTATCACGAACCCAGGTTTCAGCTCGCTCTTATTCCTCTGCACAACAGTATAAAGAAAAAGAAAAATATAAAACAATGCCCTGTTGGAGAAATCCTATTTGAAAGATTTATAGTCTTTTAAATGAGAAGATAAAAGAATACACAGATTTTTTCAGAATTATATAGTACCTTTACAAAAATAGACCATGTAGTAGTGCACAAAAATTAAACATTTTAAAAATTAAAAAAATTTTTTTTAAAAGACATGACTACCAAATACATCCTTTGGAAGCCATAAATATTATAATAAATAATAATTATCAATAATTAATATAATAATTACAAATGGGAGCAACTAGTGATTGTAATACAATTAAATAAAATAATCAATAACAATACAGGGAACACAAACAAAAGATTAAAATTCTGATATGAATGGAGATTTTAAAAATCCTGAATAATAAGAAAGTCAAAGAACAATTTGTGGAAAAATTAACCATTTCATGATAAAAAACAGTAACAGTGAGATAACAAACCAACATTTTGGGAATGCAGTTAAAGCTATTCTCAGAGGAAAAATTCTCTTTCTGAAAAGGTAACCAGATAAGAAATGAGAAAATTAATGCCTTCAGTACACAATTTAAAGAACTAGGTGAATAAACAACAAAAGCACAAAATACTGAAAATTCAAGAAGGAAAATAAAATTGCAAACATGATACATAACTGCTTATCCTTTCCTTTTCCTCTCTCTCAGAGATGATAAAGCTCCCATAGATAATAAAGAAATTTCTGTCTTCTGTGTTAATATTTTGATATTACAGTAAGCTCCAAACAGATATAGGATTTAGTCATAAAAGATCACAACAAAATAACTGGAGGAAAATTGTTACAACTTTTCATGGCTTTTGCTGAGAACTATTAACCAAACAAGATAGAAGAAGGTACAAAGGATAAAAAGAAAGGAGTTCAATTATATGAATTTGAATAGTTTTTTGTGAATAAAATAATATAAACAGGATAAAAAGGAAAACTCTGAACTGAGGAAAAAAAATCTTTGTATTAAGTATCTTTGGTTAGGGTCTGATATCCAAGAAAGATCCTTGCATTAATTCCCTACAAAAGTTATTCTCTATAAGTAAGTAGTAAAAAGATATGATCAGGTCTTCTGGATTACATGATCAACAAACTAGATAACTAGACATTTTTTTTCTGAACTCCCTGACAAAGCCAGAAATTATGTGCCACAGATAAAGCAATTTCAGTCATTTCCATGATATAGGACAGCTAGAAATCCAAAATAAGATTAAAAAAACAAAAAAACAGAAACTGCCACCTATCCTGACCTCTAGGCTGGAGGGGAGACCCCAGAATTGATACCTTATAAATTCTCATTCCATGAGAAATACAGAGAATAGAGAGATACTTGATAATTATAGGGGTCATGAACAGAGAATGAGGGTCTTGTTTAGAAAGAAAGAGAAGATACATAATGAAGAAAGTGAAAGAAACCCTCTCTGGGAAAGGGGTACAAAAAAGTGAAATTTTAAAAACTAGTGAACAGGACTAACTGAAAAAGAGAAGAGAAAATCTATGTGGCTGAGAAAAGGGAGGAGGGGAAGAATTAAATAATCAGATAAAAGCAGGAAAGAAAACCAATGTCAGTAATTAATTTATACGTTTCAAATGCCGAGCATCTTTATTTAGCAGGGATGTATTAATTAAAGTATAAGAAGACACAGACAATAACACAACAGTAACAGAAATTTATTTTGATATCCCTTTCTCAGTTTTGGATAAGTGTAAGAGAAAGGTCAACAAATTGTTGCAGAAACTAAAGTTAAAATACTCATGGTGTTTTCTAAATGTTAACTGCAAAAGATTATACCTATTTCTCACCACCACCACCACACATAACTTTTACAAAAACTGACCTACAGTAGAGCACACAGATATTGAAAACAAATGTAAAAAGCAAGAAAAGTTAATATATCTATCAAAGACCATAACACAATAAAAACAGTTATTAGTTCAGGGACCACAAACAAAACAAAAAACAGACCTAAGTGGAGATTCAATAATAAAATCCTAAATAACAAATGAGTCAAAGAAAAAAAAATGGAAATGATTAACTATATGAAAGAAAATGATGAGGAAACAACATACAAAAATTTCTGAGATGCAGCTAAAGCAGTCCTGGGGTGGGGGGGGAATCTTATCTCAACAATCATATATTAAGAAATAGAAAAAGAAGATTAATGAATTGGATATGCATTTAAAAAATTAGAAAGATGGCAAATAAAAAGTAAAATGAAACCCTAAAATAAGCACAAAAGAAAATATATTAAAAATAGAGAAAAGGAAAAATTGAAAACAAAAAATTGAAATAACTAAAATTAAAAGCTGGTTGTTTAAAAAGATCAACCTGATTAAAACTGGGCAGAAAATCAAATTAATAAAGTAGCAAGTAAGGTGAAATCACAACAAAACCAGAAGAAATAAAAATACTAATCAGAACATATGCAGTTATGTGTTAATAAAATTACAAACACAAAATAGAGGAATGCTTCTAAAAATACTAACACTACCAGAAGATCAGATATAGATTTCAAATAACTTGATCTCAAAAAGACAAACAGATCTAGCTGTTAAAAAAAAGCAAACAAACAAAAACCTACAAAAGGAAAAAATCCTGCCTCTGATGGTTTCATAGAAGAATTCTATCAAATTTTCAAAGAACAATTAGTGCCAGTACTTCACAAATTATTCTCAAAAATTAAAAAAGAAAACACCCTACCAGAATCCTTTTATATCTAAACCAGGGAAAGAAAAAAAAAAACACAGAAGGAAACTGCAGGCCAATATGATTCATGAATATTAGCTCAAAAAATTTAAGTTCTGTCTGGCTACAACAATTTATTCAAGAAATCATTGATTATAACCAAGTAGGGCCAGGGATGCAAGGGTTGTTTTGTCAATAATGTATACATAAAGACCAGATATTTAATTTTTTTTCTTCTATTACTTTATTAAAGCTAATATCACACTATTACATTTTCAAAAATTAATTCTCTGGGCATCTCTAAGTAAACTATTATATCATCTGCAAATGAGATAACTGTCTCTTCCCTTCCTGTGTTGGTTCTCTTAAACATCTTCCTACTTGTGTTTAATAGTTGAAACATTTTAGCATTATTTCCAGTTTTAATGGGCTTTCAGTGTTTCTTCGAGTTAAGAGGCATATAAAAAAATAGTCAAAACAAGTCCCTTCTTTTGGGGGGGGAGGGCAGTTGGGGTTAAGTGACTTGCCCAAGGTCACACAGCTAGTTTTTTTGTGTTAAGTGTCTGAGGCTGGATTTGAACTCAGGTACTCCTGACTCCAGAGCCGGTGCTCTATTCACTGCGCCACCTAACCGCCCCAACAAGTCCCTTCTTTCAAAGAGCTCACAGTCTAATAGGGGAGACAAGATGGAAACAGCTATGTACAAACAAGATATCTACGTGTGCATACATATACACACATTTATGCGTACATATATAAAAACATATAAGCCAAACTGAGGTTTTTATATTTGATTGTAGAGGCAGCCACTGGAGTTCACTGAATAAGTTAAGGATGTGATCAGACCTGTGCTTTAGGAAGATTATATTGATAGCTGAGTGGAGGATAGGCTCAAATGGGAAGAGACAAGAGGCAGGGAGGCCAACAAGAAAGCTACTGGAATAGTCCATGTGTGAGCCAACAAGAGTCTGCATTAAAGTGATAGTAATATCCACACAGAGAAGTGATTGTAAATGAGATGTTCTCAATTATAAATAATGTTAACTCTTGATTACAGGTTATATACTTTGATCATATTAAGAAACAGTAATTTTCATTATTTATAATATAGTGTTTTAAACAGAAGTTTCGTGTTTTCTCCATAGGCTTTTCTGCCTCTATTGACATAACCATGTTTTTATTACTTATTATACAACTGTGGAAAAAAATTCTTACAACTGGAAAATCATTATATTCCTGGGAAAAATCCAAACTGGTAAAAGTGTGTCTTTTAATAATAGCTCTATGGCCTCTGTTACTATAGTTAATAGTTTTGCATCAATATTTATTAGTGATATTGACCTCTACTTTGTTTCTCTGCTGTCTCCCTCAAATAAGGAACTTGGAAAGTATCTTCTTTCTCAGTTTTGTTAAGTTTTTGTAACAAAAGGGTTAATTTTTCTTGAAATATCTTGTAAGACTTCAATTTTAAATCCATCTGGACCAGACTGTTTAGGTTTTCTGTTTCCTCTTGTTAAGTTTGCTATTTTATACTTTTACATTCCTCTATCTCAGTGTGGCATAGTAGCATGGTCAGTCCTGAAGCCAAGAAAACCTGGCTTCAAGGCCTCCCTGCCTTCAGTCTTCTTATCCACACAAATATTGGCCATGTGACCTCAAGCTTCTCAGTGATCTCTATTCAGCCTCTTAGTGCTGACGGTAATTCTCTAAAGACTAACTTGCAGAGGAGCTGACCTGCAATGGTAGAGGAAGTTTACTCATCTAGGAGTTTCCCTAGAGTAACAAAATCATAGATACAATCCACAATCTCTACCATTATATCTATAGTCTGTTTTCCTTCCCTCTCAAAACCCAGTCCTCCTCCTACAACTTGTTCTATTACAGTCTCCTACTTACATGAATGTATTTGTGCCATTATTTTTTTTTCTTCTTGTTTAACCTACCCTTTCCTGGCTAGATATCTGTGAGGAGGAAGAGAGTCCTACTCCCAGTTCTATGTTGCAATAACCTTCTAAGGTTAAGAGATGAGTCCTTCTTTTCTTTTCCTCCTGAGGTATTTTATAGGGCCAAACACACAGAGCCAAAATCTTTGTCTCCCTTTGTTCCTTACTGACACCAAAGAGCCCAAAATCTGTTCTCTTTTAGAACCTTAGTCACTGTCACTCTGAAGGACTTATGATGAAAAATGCTATCCATTGACAAAGAAAACTGATGATGTCTGAATATAAACTGAAGCACACTATTTTGTTTCCTTTATTTTTCTTGTTGAGGTTTGTTTGGTCTATTTTTTTTTCTTTCATAACATAACCAATATGTAAATGCTTTGCATGACTAAAGATACATAACCTATATCAAACTGCTTGACTTCTCAATGAGGGGTAAGTAGAGAGGAAGGGTGAGCATCTGGAACTCAAAGTTTTAAAAAGAATGTTAAAAATATTTTTACATGTAATTGGGGAAAATAAAATACTAACTAAATCCAAGAAAAATGATCTAGGTCACTAAATCATAACATAGAAGTTTTAAATTTTTCAAATTTCTCTTATTCTTAAATTTCTTTTGTCTTCCTAATATTGGCCACTTCTAGTTTTCCCAATAAGAATGCTTGAAAAACCATCAATTCCTTTAAAAGTCCTTCTAAACATTTCACGATAAGTTATTCTTGGGTATAAATCATTTACCTTTATTTTTCAATATACCATATTCCAATTTCTTGCCTTGCTATAAAATCCTACACATTTCTGAGATTCCATGATACTACTTTTTACTTTGACAAAGCTTTAGACCTGAATAAACCCACCCATGGGTACCATGACTAAGGTTTCTCTCCAAAAATGAAATATGTAATTCTATTCATTTAGACTATGAATTTTTATTCTAATGCTTCTGGGAAATTATCTTTATGATTTCTTCAAATACAGTTTTCTTCTTTTTAGGCTATCCTCCTCCTATGCTAAGATTTTCCACAATCTCTTCTAAACTATCAATTCTTCTCTCTGTGTTTCATTAACAGTTCTAACTGTATTATGTATCTCTTATTTAATTACTTTAATTAGGCCATCTGACATCTCTGAGAATGATCATTGTCTTCTCTTTTTTTCAAGTTCTAGTTCTATAGATGTGAATCACAGTGTGATTGCCAGACTCAGCAACTAAGAGTGTAGGAAATCCTGGGAACTCTCTCCATTACCTAAAAATCAGCAGTTAAGTCTGAGGACATTACCTGAAGCATTGAGAAGTTAAACGACCACTAAGGGAACATCCCTGCCATATGAGCTAAGCTAGTTTTTTTTTTTTTACTAAAAGACAAGAAAACTGTACACAAGCCTTGATTAGTCCAATGTATTAGGGCTCATGCTGCTGAAATGGCTTCCTAGTCTCCTGAGGCATACAAAGGCTTGTCCACAGTGACCTTTTAGATTTAAAGGATATTCCACTGCTATACAACTTAATATGCCGTTCTGGCCAGACTCATTTTTTCTGTATAGAGAGAGAGAGAGACACCTGAATCAACACTGTGTCATTGCTGAATATTGCCCTTTTGCTCTGGTTAAATAAACCTCAAAGTGAATCAATCTGTTCCAATCCTGAACGTGAACCAGCACACTGGCCTGAGTAAGGGTAGGCCTATAAATGGAAATAGTTGATAGGAATAAATTTTGACAGGTTTTTAGATCTCAATGTGGAGGAATAAAAAAAATGCAAAAAAATGAGGAGGAAGCAGAGTCACAGGTGAAAGGATGGTGTGACACCATAACCTGCAGGTGTTGCAGGTTAGACCTAATAACAGTGGCAAGTTACCCTCTCCCACCCAGCCTCATGGATGGGAAAGGAAGCTAATAGAGGATAAAGACATCCTGAGAGGAAGAATTCCATAGTTATTGCTAATGGTCCTAAAAAATTAGGAGGTTCATGTAAGGAAAATAAAAGTAATCTATCTTTATGCAGAAACAAGACACTGATCTTGCTTTTTAAGCACCGTGTCTTAAAGACAGAGAATGGCTAATGGATTTAGTAATAACAAGAATGAAAGGAGTAATATTCACAGGGGCTAGAGAGGGAGGCCATCAGTAACAGGCAGGAATTATGGTGTCCAACCCAGAGATTGGGCTGCAAAACAGAATTCTGTTGAAATCAATACTATAAGAAAATTGGAAAGAGACTATTAGAACTGGGAATCCTCACTGGAGATAAGAAAGCCTTAGGCTTAACCAATTACTACCATCACTACTTCCCTCCACCCCACTTTCACCAAAATGATTTTCTCCACAAAGGGATTGGAGAGCTGAATGAGCTTTTTACTACCAAGAAACCTGGACAGCTGCAGAAGTTTAAATATCTGATGGCTGATGGAACAATGGTTGCTGAGGGTGTGGTCTGAAGATTGTATGGTCTGAAGATATAACATTGCCAACTGTGCAGTGTTATATCAAACTGGGGAACTTAAAGACTGCCTTTTGTATCAGTAAAATCTGTTAGAGGCCAAAGATGGGGACCATCCTTTGTCTCCTTTTTAGGCAGCTAAAATGAGGAGCAATGCATAATTGCCCCATAAAAATGATTTCCTTTTGTAGGTGGTTCCCCAGTGGGATTCCAAGGAAGAGATGTCTTGGAGTGGTAGACTGGAAAACAGTGAGAGGAGGGTGGTACAAGGCAAGTCTCAGTATATTCCCTGGCAAAATGTTAGGCTTCATGTAAAAGGGTAATGAGTTCTTAGCTACCCTTACTAAAGACCTGTAAAGAGAACTGGTAACTATGTCAGAAGTGTATTCATCTGCACTGTGGCCCTGATATTCCAGGTACTAACTGTGGAATACTGAAAGAGTCTTTGTCTTCTATACTGAAAGAAATCTGTGTGTATTCAGAAATGAGACACTACTCCTTTTTAAGCACTGTGGGCTAAAGGCAGAGAATGGCTAATAGATTTATTAGTAATATTAAAAATAAAAGGAGTAATACTGATATGGTTGGAGGTAGGGCCATCAATGGCAAGAAATAAGTATTATCCCCAAACCACACTTGGATTGGAAATGGAATTCTACTGAAACCAGCACTATAAGAGAAGCATGTGTTAGAAGCCTCCTATGTGCCAGGAACAATGCTGAGGATACAAAGAAAGGCAAAAAACAATGTCTGCTCTCAAGGAGATCACAGTCTGGCCAGAGGATTTGCAAATACTATAGTCTGAGGGAGCAAACAAAATGCTGACCCTATATATAGGAAAGGGTCATAGGCTGACAGCAACTGACAGCAACCTCATAAAGAGGTTAGGGGGGCGGAGCCAAGATGGCAGCGTAGAAGCAGCAAGGTCCCACAGCTCCCACACCGCCACCCAAAACACCCATAAAATTATGAGCCCAGACAAAGTCTAGGACTCTCAGACTCACAAAAATACAGAGAACACATCTCTCACTGAAGGCAGCTTGGCAGCAGGGGCTCATCGCGGCAGCCTGAGTGGAGGCTGGAACAGCATGAAGCTGAGACCCCGGCCAGGCCTGGGGTGGTGGGAAGGAGCCCAGCCAAACTAAGCCAAGCCACTGCAGCCAGTCTGCAGAGGAGCTACAGCCTCCAGCACCTCCACATTTGCCAAGGTGTGAGGAACGGGACGGGGAGAGGGGCAGCTCGCATGGAGCAGGGAGACCAGCCCAGCCCCAAATGGCAGCTTCAGCCAGGCTAGGCCCCAGGGTGGCCAGGAGGAGCTGAGCCTCCCAAGCCACAGCTTGAGTCTACTTCAAAGAAAATCTAAAGCATCTGCCTGAGGGGATCTTCTTCAAATCCTCAGAGATGGTTAGTGAAAGGGAAACTTTGAAAATTAATTTGGGGGTGGTAAAGCAGTTTGGCCAATCTGTCCCCGGGGCAAGGAAGCTGCGGGGGAAGGGAAGTTTTGGAACCAGTGGCCCCCACCAGCTTGCTTCAGAGCCCCTGGCCTGCAGACTCCTCAGGGGGGGGGCTGAATCGATTGATCAGGGCCAAGTGCTCTTGCGTTGAGCGGCCAGGATCTGGATCGTGGTCTTGGGTGCTGGTCCTGGGGTGCACTTTCAGCAAGCCAAAGCTGGGGGGACTTGCAAAACCCCCCTAATAGCTTCGGCAGTTGGGAAAACCCCAGTGATTTGGAAAAGAGCTTCCCCCCTTGGGGG
The DNA here is from genome assembly GCA_028646575.1 of Pseudocheirus occidentalis. Lineage (NCBI taxonomy): Eukaryota > Metazoa > Chordata > Mammalia > Diprotodontia > Pseudocheiridae > Pseudocheirus > Pseudocheirus occidentalis. The sequence continues at coordinate 13,056 of JAQQSW010008806.1, forward strand.
GAAGCTAAAAAAAAAACAACCAATTAATTGACTGGTCAACATGAGAAAAAGGAAACAAAATAAAAACAGCAATAAAACTCTAGAATCCTTTTTTGTGGATAAAAAGGGTCAAAGCATTGAACCGGAGGAAGAGAGCCCAGAACTCAGAACTCCCACACCAAATGCTTCCAAGACAATTGAAGAATGCCTAGAAGCTATACATCAACTGAAAACGGACTTTGAAAACCAAATAAGAGAAGTGGAGGAAAAATTGGGAAAACAAATGAGAATGATGCAACAAAATCATGAAAACAGAGTCAACAACCTGACTGAAGAAAACAACACTTT
>JAQQSW010008807.1:0-13382 GCA_028646575.1 Pseudocheirus occidentalis
AGTTCCCAAGTCCTTGTCCATTCCTCAGGGCAATCCTCAGCACACACTGAAGTTCACAGGGTTCAGCATGCCTCAAACCCTTCAGGACTTCTCTTGCCTGGAACTCAAGGATCAGGCAGGCCACCAACAAAGTCCCATCCTGTTCATGTCTTCAGTCAGCTTTCAGATACTGGGAGAGGAACACTCTCTCTCTCTCCCTCTCAGCTGACTTCAGTCTCCATGAATCCTCCTTTACTGAGGAGCCAACTCCAAAATCTGTCTTGACTCTTTAAAATTATTCCTTATAAGCACTGGCCTTCTCCCAAGTCAACAGGAGAGTTCACATCTTTTCACCAATGGACAGAGTTCTATACTTAGCACTAAGTAACTAGGTGCTACTTAGCCCTAAGTATTCTATCCACTTAGACCTAAATATCCAACAAATTGTTTACCATTACAATATTTGATGACCTTGAAATTTCACTGTTGTGGGCACTACTGTAATGAGTGTAGATTATAACCTTTCTAAGGCCTAAGAAGGTCTTTTGAGAGTTGTGACTGAAAAAGTTATCTGTGGCCACTCTGATCTCTCCAGACTTAGGTTGTCTGATCATAGGGTCTTAAAGGCAGAGGTAGAAGGTCAATCTAGTCCTACCCTGTCATTTAGAGTTGAGGAACTGAGGCTGGGGGGAGGTCCTGCCTGAAGTCACAAGTAGTAAAAAAAAAAAAGAGAGAGAGGTGGGATTTTCCTCTAAAACACTCTATACTTATTCTATACCAGAATATTCTACAATTCTTATGATCTAAAATTACCTAGAATAGGGCTTACCTCCACCACATGAGGAACCACGAAAATAAGACTTTAGTATGTAATCTTAGGGCGTGTTAATACTAATATAGTCTCTAGAACAATGTGAGTGATACACTCACTTTACTCTGCCCTAGCACCATCTAGAATATTGGTTTTTCTACTGTATTTTGGGAGAGACACTGGCAAACTGAATTGTGTGTAGAAGAGGAAAGTCCAGTGGCGAGAGTACTGAAAATTATTGGTAGCATTGTACAATGGAAAGGGCTCTGTATTTCTAGGCAAAAGACCTTATCTGAAATATTCATTCTCTTGCTTACTGCTCATTTTGCTCTTTATTTAGTGCAAGTTTATCCCTGTTTTTCTAATAATAGGATTATTTAAAAAAAACTATTTTAAGGTCTAAAATATAGAAGGTCAATTAAATTTATTCCAGTAAATTTATTCTAATAGTCCTAGAAAGGAGAGAACTAGGAGCAGTAAGTAAAAATTATAAAGTGAGATTTTTGGATTAACATAAGGAAAAACTCAACATTTAGAACTGTTTGAAAGTAGAATGGGTGGTAAGTTTTCCTTCAGTGGTAGTCTTGAAGTGAAGGTTGGTTGACTTCTTGTCAACCATATTTTAAGGGATTCTTTTTCTTTGCAGAGATTAAAATGTCTGACCTTCATTCTAGCTCTGAAATTATATATTTCTTATGAGATATATTTGGTGTATTCATTGAATGTAGCACAATCCTTAAATGATTTAATTATCCTGTATCATTGTTTTTTAACCTTAAAAAAACCCCACCACATTCAAATGAGAGAATATATATGACAATTATTTTTTTTAAATAGAAGATATTGATTATTATATATGAACCATAGATTTAATAACAAAAGATCAAAAGACTCAAGTGGCATATGATATGAAAGAACAATAGGGCAAAATATATTTGGATATTTTTTCTTGAGCTAAAGTGTCTGGGAAGGACTTTCTATATCATTCAGAAGGAGATTATTCCTTCATAGGTATAAAGCAAGGACACTCAAGTATAATAACAATTTTCCATACATTTAGGGGAGAAAAATTAATTCTTTAGGTAATGGAGAGGGCCTTCATATGTGTGAATAGATTTCAACATATAACAAAGAACTTTTTAAAATTAATTGTTTTAACATTCATTTTTAAAAAATTTGATTTCCAAATTTTCTCCCATCTTCCTGTTCTTCTGCTCATGATGAAGGCAAACAAAATCATATAAATTATATATGCAAAGTCATGCAAAACACATTTCCTTATTAGCTATGTTGCAAAAAAGGAACCCCCCCCAAATAAGGAAGGTGAAAAAGTATGTTTCAGCTATAATCAGAGATCATCAGTTCTCCCTCTCAAGGTGGATAGCATTTCTCATTATGAGTCCTTTGGAATTGTCTTAGATCATGATGTTGATTGGATTGCTAAGTCTTTCTCAGTTGACCAGCGGTAAAATTTTGTTATTACTATGTAAAATGTTATCTTCATTCTGCTCACTTCACTTTGCATCACTTAATATAAGTATTCCTGGGCTTGTCTGAAACAATCTCCCTTTGCCATTTCTTATTGCACAAATTAGGGGAAAAAAAGTTTGTTTTCTTATTGGAATGAACTATACATAACAATGGGGAGGATGTTGACAATGGTTACACAGGATGGGTAGGCATGGATGAGTTGTGAATGACATTGTTTGAGGGAGCTTTGAGATCACAAAGCCCTTTGAATAGCCAAATGAATACATTGACAGAACCAAGAAAGCCATGAAGATATTAACCCTACTTTTGTGCTCTTACTCTGGATTTTCTTTTTGTGAAAATATTTTGCTTTCAATTCTGGTTATATGTATACCTGAAACAGTGAAGAATAGGTATTCAAACTTTATTTTCAATGTCTGTTGATCAAACTGTCATTACAAGTTTGGAGTTATCCTGAAGCAAGTCCCTGTGTAAAATCACATGGCAGTTAATGGAGAAATAATATTTGTGCTCATGGTCTTAATCTTTATAGACCTATCTAAAACATTCATTTCCTTTTCCCATGTGTTTTATTTACCCTTGGGTCACATTTGGTTCATGGTAACAAGTATTTCAATAATTCTGTGCGCCTGTATTCTCTTCAGGTATGGATATTATTTCCAGCAGTGTAGATCACAGTTAATCTATATCTTCTCATGCTGTGCAATTCTTAACTCTAATTTCCCAAAAAATATCCTCAAGAAGATGCTATCAAACACACATGGGTCTTCCTTTGGTGCTTTGACAGTATTCTAGATGCCAGTACATAACCTGGGCTGTCTATCTCTCACTGTAATTAGATAATTTTAAGTTTATTCTAGCTCTAGAACAAATAAGAAGACAGAAGATTTTTGAGAGTGGTATGAGGAAATTTACAGAAATATTTTGACAATGACAAATGACAGATTGAAGAGGGGAATGGAAATGGAAGAGTAGAGGTTAAAAGACCTGTATGAAGTATACTGCAGTATTCGGGATGGTGACAATAAGAGGGGTGAAAATAAGTGGCAGTAGAAATAGAAATCAGGTATTGGATGTGGGGGATATTGTGTAGATGGAACTGACTGTGGCTTCTTCGAGAGTTCCTGGTTTCCCTTCCCCTAGTCCCCACATTCCCACTTTTAGTGTCTTACCTCTGAGATTGCGCCTCCTCCATTTACATTGTACATATTTTGTCTGCATGTTGTCTCCCCCATGATACTTGTGAGCACCTTGAGGGCAAAAACACATTTTTGCCTTTTTTCTTCATGTCCTCAGCACTAAGCACTATGCTTGGCACAGAATAAATGCTTAATGTGCTTAATAAATCTCTGTTGACTGTTAAGTGACAGAATAACTTGATAAATTGCTGAATATGGGAGATGAGAGGAACAGGAATGATTTCCTCCACCAATGCTCTTGGGATGGTCTGGCTTAGCTGTGTCTCGTGATAAGCACTTTGTAAATTCATTTCCTCTTCAACTTCTTTTGTTTTTTGAGGAAATACTGTACTTACTTTTCCCATATCCCCCTGTAATCTTTTGCATTAGGTTATCCTCTAAGGGAGTATAGCCCTTGGCTCTCCTGTCATTCAGCTTGGCAAGGACATCAAGCTTTTGCTGGTTGAGGAGGTTTCTGGACTTTTTCAGTGTCCTTGTTTAGACCTTTGTTTTAACAGTTAAACTTTTCTAAGAAATGAACATAGTGTAAGTGGCTTTATATTTGTCAGTTGTCCATTTTTTTTTTTTAGTCTAGTCTCTCTAAAGTTAAATTGGAACTACAGTGATTATGTGGTGTTCTGGCATTACTTCTCATTTGATATTGACTTTCCCTTTTGTTTCCAGGAGTTCATGATTAAACACATATTGATAGCTGACTGGAAAATGACTTCTATGTTGGTAACCAGTATTTTTCTTCATTATTTTATAGGTGTTTTTCTCAGTGATATTGTTCAATGTTAAACACTGACTTATTACTGGATAAAAATCTTAAATTAAAAGTAGTAGTGGTTAATGCATTGATAAAGGTTAAGTGTTCTTTTTGCTTTTGGGGGGGCAATTAGGGTTAAGTGACTTGCCCAAGGTCACTCGGCTAGTAAGTGTTAAGTGTCTGAGGCTGGATTTGAACTCAGGTCCTCCTGACTCCAGGGCTGGTGCTCTATTCACTGTGCCACCTAGCTGCCCCCAAGGTTAAGTGTTCTTAACATTTTCTGTGGCATTGACCCTTTAGGAAGTCAGTTGAAGCCTTTGAATCCCTTCTCAAGTATAATGTTTTTAAATATATGAAACAAAATACACAGGGTTATAAAGGAAACCAATTATATTGAAATAGAGTTATCAGAATATTTTTAAAAGGTGATAAATTCCAGGTTGAGAACCTCTGATATTTAGTTCAAGGACACAGTAATGAAGACTGCTTTACGTTTGTCTTTTTTTTTATGGCCTATAATGTATCAAGTTCTGGTGATGAGTCCTTCTGTACTTAGCTGGATTAGCCTCCAGACAGCAGAGATTATCTAACTCTGGGATCATCCTTAAAATCATTCTAGTGTGGTTTGACATGCCTGAGCTTGTATTCTGTTGGCTCAGCTTTTGGAAAGCCAAGGTCAATGCCAGGCCACTATGAGGCATTGGAGTAGTAGTTTTGTTCAGTTAACAAAACAAACTTAGATCTGTAATTTAAGTTCTTCCGGGTTTGAGAGGTATAATAGATGCAAAAGAACTTTGACTTTCTCACAAATATTTTTTCTTTAAGTGTTATTTTCACACAAGGATACTAAATACTTATACACTAATGTGATAATAAATAAAGTTTATTTTATATTATAAATTATATTATAAATAAAAAAAATAAATAAAGCTAAAGTAGCTTAGCGTAGTGTGTAATGAACTGACTTCTAGGCAACTCATTAAGACTTTCAAGTTTCAGAGAAGGTCTTGACCAGTATTGTTGAGAGAGTTTCCTCACTTGGGAATTACCTACATGATATATGAAATCATGAATCCAAACCCTTTCCCTATCATTAAATCAAATAGAACTTTATTTGTAGATTTTTATTTTTGGTGATAATTACAGGAGAGGAATTGAGTAGAATCGTATAGGACCTTCTATGCAGAACACTTTTTTCAGTAAATAAATGGATGAAATAATGTGTATTATCTATGAGAATAGAGGATGTGATATTTTACATACAGATGACCCTGTGCCACAAGAGACCATTAATAAGAACTAAGTAATTGTAATTGAAATACTTGACATCATTTTGGACTCCTCATTTTCAATCTCCATCCATATTCAATCTGTTGCCAAGTCTTGATATTTCTGTCTTTACATTATCTCTTGTATATGACCCTCTTTGCTCTACTCTCATACACACCATCTTGATGCAGGACCTCATCACTTCACACCCAGGTGCAATTTGGTCTCCCTTCTTCAAGTCTCTCCCCACTCCACTCTGTTCTCATTCATCTTCCAAGGTGATTGTCCTAAGTGAAAATCTGATTATGTCATCTCCTCTTACTCAATAAATTCCAGTGACTTCCTATGATCTCAGAGGTCAAATAGAAAATGTTCTTTGGCAATTATAGCCCTTCATAACCTGGTCTCTTTCTGCTTTTCCACTGTTCTTAACATTTTTTCTTCTTCTCTTGTATGCTATGATCCAATTGGCATTGGTCTCATTGCTGCTTCTCCCAAATGGCACTATTTCCCAATTCCATACCTTTTTACTGGCTGTCCCCTATACCTGAAATGCTCTGCCTCCTCACCTCTACCTGACGTCTTTGGTTTCCTTCAAGTATCATATTGCTAGGGCTTTCTCTATAGATCACATGTGATTCATACTGTTGTATGTCTAATGTATATATAATTATTTGCATCTTGTCTCATCCATTATAATATGAGCTCCTTAAGGATAGGGACACTATTTTTGCCTTTCTTTGCATTCTTAAACTTTAGACAAGTACTTAGCTTCATATAGTAAATCATTCAATACCTGTATTATAATTTTTAGGACCTAGGCAAAATTGTGAAATAGGAGTTAATTTTACGTGGCTACAACCTCCTCTTTCCACGCTGCCTCCTTTTCATGGCGTTTTGTATTCTCTACATAGTGTCCTTTCTTCCAGAATTTTAAGGGTTCTATGCCCTCATGCTCTCTTCCTATCAAAACTTGCTTCCAGGCAAGGATATTATATGCTCTGTGATTGATCATGGGGATCTCATGGTTTTCATAAACCAAGCTTCATTAATTTTACTTTTAGGGGGAAGATCCTTCACATCTAGTTGTCAAATGAGTGACTTTGTCCCCTGTTAAAAGATGTTAGGTACAGGCATTGTCAGGAATGTGAGGGAAATGTTTTGGTGTTGGGGTAAACTTTCCTAGAATTTCTGAAATCAGACCATAAAAGTCTTCATCTGCTTTCTTATAAGTAAGGTCAATTTTTGTTATTACTGTGCAGATATTACGTGCCTCATAGAACATTTTTTCTTTTTTTTCTCCATATTTAGTAAGAGTAGTCTAATTTTACTTACTCTTCTGGTTTTATTTTATATTATTCCCCTTCACACATGTTCTGTTCCAGGTCACTTAGTCTAATACTTCCAAATAATAGGGTTTTTGTCTCCTTTTTCTGTGTCTTTGCAAAGACAAATATATACCAGGAACATTCTTCTTTTCTTCTCCATCTCCAAAAATCCCCACCCCCTTCAAAACTCAGCTCTGGTACCATAAGACATTTCCTGATTCTCCTAGTTTTTTGTGTTCTTCAATAATTAAAATAACTTTGGTCTATTTTCATTTCATTAGTTAGGTACACATTGTATTCTACGGGTAGTATGTAAGTTCTTTGTACACAGAGACTGGTTCCTTTTTTGGTTTTAGTTTCCCAATATCTTGCATGGTGCCTTGTTTGTAGAGGATTTTGAAAAAATACATATTTGTTGGTTAGAATGGGATGAAAAGATAAAGAAGGTGAGGTAGTAGTTTTCTAAACTGGCTTCTGTGCATTCTAAATTGTGAACTTTAGGAATGGATAACTTGATACATGTAAATGAAATAAAACTCAGAGATTCTTTGAGTATATGGAGAAGAGAACTAACCTGGACTTATATATTCTATGGTCCAGTGGGAGTGAGAATTTCATCAAGTCTTGTTAGACTGACAAAAGTTTAAGGAACCTCACTGGATTATGAATGACCTTTGGTCCTATGAAGTATCTCTTTTTAGGATTTCCCAGAGACCATTTTCAGTAAGAGAACAGGGTGTGAGCAGAGAACAAGAAGTTAAACATTCTGGGGCAGCTAGGTGGCGCAGTGAGTAGAGCACCGGCCCTGGAGTCAGGAGTACCTGAGTTCAAATCCGGCCTCAGACACTTAACACAAAAACTAGCCGTGTGACCTTGGGCAAGTCACTTAACCCCAACTGCCCTCCAAAAAAAAAAAAAAGCAAAAAAAAAAAAAAAGAAGTTAAACATTCCTAGGATCTCATTGAATCATCCCAGTGAGAATTGAACCTTAAAATATACCAATGACACAAAAATAAAAATTCCAGGTGAGGTAAGTCCTTTTTTAAAAATAAAATTCTCCTTTTTATTACTTTTTTTGGCATTGCTTTTTAGCACTTGAAAACTAAAAATATTCTATCTCTAAGGATAGCTTTAAAAAATTACTGTTTCCTTCATATATATATATATATATATATATATATATATATATATATATATATACTGAGGTCATAGATTTTGAACTGAAAGGCACCTTAGCTATCAATTAGTCTAACACTTTGTTTTTTACAGATGAAGGAACTAAGGCCCAGAGAGAGTAAGTGATCTGTCCAAGGTTACATAGGTAGTAAAGATATAGGATTAGAACACAAGGGGTCTAGCTTAAAATCCAGTGCTCTTCCCATGGTACCATGATGTTTCTGTTTGAAGAGCATCTCCACTGGTAAACTCATTAGTTAGAACATGGTTGCTCTTGAGGTGAGGTCACGGGGTCTCACTGTGGTCCATTACCACAGTGTGTGCTCAACCATCTCACAAATGTATTATTGATCACTAGGGAGAACAGTTCAGAGTATGTCAATCCATCATCACAAATCCATTGTCACTCCTGGGAGAAAAGCCTCAAAGCACATATTTTCTCCATGTGAGTAAATGGTATCATGTTGCTAATGCTTCAAGCAAATCCCAATGTGCCTTCTTATTTTTGACAAATTTTAATGTTCAAAAAACCAAAAGGAGATTAAATGACTTTACCTGTGTAATCTGAGAAGTGCCTAAATGTGGGCAACTCTTGAGATAGTGTAAATCATTCCTTTCCTGATTGGCACGTAAAGTTCCATTGTCAATAAGGGATAGATTGCAAACTCCAAATTGAGAGGAATGAGACTAGTATTCATGTTCTATTCCAATGTATAAAATTTCTTATCCCTATTCTTGGGCAATTAGTAACATGGGATGGATGGAGAAATCTTTTTGTACTGAGAAGAGTTTAGAGTTTCTAAGCCTAATCCTGGTTCCACTACTGGTTCCCAAGGGTGTGCCTTGGGAAAATATCACACGTTGAAGGGCAACATTGTAAAGTGGAAAGAACATTGAATTTGGAGTCAAAGGATATGGATTTGAATCCTGCCTTTTGTCCTTCTTACCTATGTGGCCTTGGGCAGGTAACTTCACCTCTTGGCTTCAGTTTTCTCACCTATAAAATGAATGGATAAGTCTGGAAGTCCTCCAAGGGCCTTTCTAGGTCTCAATCCTATGCTGTTATGATTTGGGAACCCTGTCCCCATTTTGCACTGGCAAAGGGTGCCTTACCTACATCAGATTCACTTTGGGATGGCTGCCAACCAAATATAGATTTGCTTTGGTCAAAAAAATATAAAAAAAACTGTCTTACTTAAAGTCTCCTTTGGGACACATTGTAAATTGCCCAGCCTGAGGATTCTCTGAAACATATGCATAGGACATTGAAATTAACTATCTGAGATTGGAGTGAGATAGAGAGTATGTAGGGGAGTATAAGTACTAGATATAGTGATTTAGGTGGCTCAGACTAGTATCATGCCTATAAACTCCATAATTCACAGGCTGGTTATCTAATTGGTGTATTTTATATGCTCTTTGGCTCTTCTTTCTTACTCCCTCCCTCCCTCTCACTTTTTTTGGTTAAGTTTCTGCTCATTATTTCCAACAGATGTGAACCAGAAGAATGGAAAAAAAGATGAAGCTCATATCAATCAACTCTGCTACTTGTTAAGAATCTTTTGAGTAATGCTTGGTAGGGGAGCAAATTGAAAGATGAACTGAAATATATTGGACAGTCTCTGAGTTGTACTTCTTCATGCTATCCCTTCCTTCCCCTTTGCCCACCACTGCCACACCCCATCACGATGAATAATTTAAAGTAAATAAAGGCATGATTTTAGGAAATTACTTTGAGCTGCTTATGCTTTTCTGGACTATAAATACTAACAACCTTTATAGCTCACTTTTGATGTTCTCATAATGAATAAAAAGCTAGCATGAATCTTATTTAATAAGCCATTCACAAAAACAAAAGAAAGCGATTTATATTTTGTAGTCTGGCCAAAATCATTGTGCTTAGAACTGCAGTGAATATCCTGATCCTCATAATAAAAATGAATGTTTATCAAAATTAAACATTTAAATGTCTCTTAAGGCACTGTGATAAGAAAAGGAAATATATGTGAAGCAAATTCATATAACCAATTTGTTAAAGAAATATATTAGAAAATGGTGATAAAAATTTTTTAAAAAGAAGGAAAATGGATCAAAGCTATTGTATTAAGCACTGATGTCACATACAGACAAAGTTTTGGCAGATGCACCAAATTTTACCCTGAGTTAAGACATTTCTGAATCGACAAGTAAAAAGTTACGAAATGAAAGAAAACATACACACTCAGTTGTTTGAGAGAGGATGTTGAGTCTATTTTTATTATCATGATTCATTAAAGGTTATTAAACCCACAGACTCCTCTAGTCTATAATAAAGGAAGTCCCTGTCCCTGTTCTCAATCCAACATTGGAGTCAGAGGAGAACTCTATTTTGATCCTGTTTATTCTGGCCCTTTCCATAGTTTACTGGACTTGTTTCTACTTTAGATGATGTCTGTGCCAGGTAGAGTTGGGTAGCGATTATTGGCACTTAAAAACAAATATAGTCAGTAAGATGTTTTCCCACCATATACTCGCCATAGGAAAACAACATGTGAGATAAGATGGGCAAGCTACATATATTGATAGATTAATTTCACCGTTGAATTTGGCCACAGTTGCCAAGACAAGACTTGGGTTGTAACAAACCAGTTCAACATTTCTGTGGAAATCATGATTTCATCCTGTCTCTGAAAAACCCATGCTATCATTTTACAGTTTATCATGGAATCTAAAAATCTGCAATATTTTCCTGGTAATTACTGCTTCAAGGCAAAGAAAACGGGTTATCAGTAAGATAGAAATTTACCTTTTTTTTCTTGCTGACCAAAGTTTAACTAAAGTGAAATGATCATGACAAAGAGCACAAAAAATAGCAACAGACCAAACTACTTCATATTTCTCATGTTGGCTGGGGTTTTATTGTTTTTGGTTTTGCATGTTGGTCTTTTCCCAATTTTGAATACCCAAAGATAGTTTAAGATTACCTCATGGTCTGAGTGTTTTCATTATTTGGTGTATGGATGATTTAATACATACAATTAGTCTTTCATTGAGCACTTGCGTTGAATATTGTGCTAAGTATTGTAGAGGATTAACAGGACAATGAAAATTTCCCCTGCCCTCAAGAAGATTCCAATTTAGTTAGGATCATAGATTTAGAACTAAAAGGGATTTTCGATATTATCAGATCCAACTACTCATTCTACAGTTAGGAAATTAAGGACTTGAGAGATTAAATTACTTGTGCTAGGTCCCTTAGTATGTGATAGAATTTGGTTTGAATCCAGGTCATCTGATCACAAATGCAGTCCTCTTCTGCTACTATCAATTGGTCAGTCAAGAAGCATTTATTAAACCTCAAATATAGGTCAGGCTCTCTGTTAGGCCCTTGGAAAACAAACAAAAAAGCAAAATAGTTTTTTCTCCCAATGAACTTACCTTCTATCAGTTGAGAAAACATATACATATGAAAGGTATCCCCAAAATTTCAGTGTAGTTTTAATCCTTAATTATTTAAAAGTATAAATTCTACAAACTTAGGAAATAATACTTGAAAGATTAACTATTTGAAATCATAAAATGTTCATTTTTCCTATTAAAATTCAACACTACCATCATATTCTGTTTTCTATTCCTTTAGGCAATTTTTGAACTTTGCAAAAACTTTCATCAGCTGTTGCTACTGACTGAAAAGCTTCTATTTGTAATCCTTGAGTTAAGACTATTCAAAGAATGGCCTTTCAATGCATACATGACAGTTTTGATGAGACCCCACAAGAAAAATTGTAACAGAAATTAATTAGACGACCAAGGTGGTCAAGCAAGAGGATGTCCTTAATCAGTTCCCCACTCTGAGAAAGTGTTATCCAGAAATTGCCTCACTGTGATGCATAATGACACAGTGTCCTACCTTATTGAAATTCAGATAAAAATTATTATTCAAAATTCACAAAATTAAATAAATGTAAAGGAAACTGGGATAATGAAACTTTCAAAAGTATTTTTTAAAAATTGTAGCATTTATACTTCTGAAATTATTAAAGCTTGACTATAATAAGACTTTGGGGACATTTCATAAGTTATATACAAATTATATTCACAATTTCATTCAGATTTGCAACTACTCTAAAACTTATTATCTCAGAGATTTGACTTGGAGTCACTAAGGAGTTAAATGTCCAGAGTCACATAGACAGCATATTTCAGAGGCAAAACTTTCTCTCCAATCTTTCTGATTTTAAGGACAGAACTATATCCACTACCCATGGTGCATTTCTATATTGGGTGGTAGTGATTAGAAATACATTTTAGAGGAGGAAATACCAGTGAGAGAATAATTAATCACATTATATTCAATAGAAGAGATATTTATAAGTATCTACTCTTTGTTATATTTTGTAATGGGATATAAAGAGCACAAGTAAACACTCCCCATCTTCAAGAAGCTTAAATTCTGCTGGGATGCTTATTAGAGAAATCATTATCCATTTTAATTACATTTTCTTTCCAATAGGTTCTTAAATGGAACCAGCCATGAATTTGTTATGACATACCAAAACTTACTGTAAATGGATTTTAAGTTTTTGGTTTATTGGTAAATTCCATTCTTACTACTTATTTTTTATAAGCTTCTTAAGAATAGGGAATATTTATATTTTATTATAATTAATTAATTAACTAATTAATTTTGGTTTTCAACATTCATTTCCACAAGATTTTGAGTTCCAAATTTTCTCCCTATCTCTCTCCTATCCCCACAACCCAAGATTGCATGCATTCTGGTTTCGCCTTCTTCCAGTATTCCCTCCCTTCTATCACCCCTTATACTTCATCCCCTTCTCCCTTACTTTCTTACAGGGTAGGATTGATTTCTACACTCCATTGTCTCTATATCTTATTTCTCAGATATATGTAAAAACATTTTTTAACATTTGTTTTTAAAACTTCAAATAATTGTAAATTCTATCCCATCTTCCCTCCCCACCAACCCTCATTGAGAAGGCAAGCAATTCAATATGTGTGTGTGTAGTTATGCGAAATACTTCCATAATGGTCATGTCGTGAAAGACTAACTATATTTCCCTCTATCATATCCTGTCCTACCCCACTTATTCTATTTTCTCCTTTGATTGTGTACCTTTTCAAAAATGTTTGCTTGTGATTACTCCCTCCTCCAATCTGCTTATCCCCTTCCCTTTTCTGTAGAGTAGGATACTGTATCAATAATGAGATATTCACAGCACCCATGATGGTTATGAATATGTTGGTGTAGTTTTGGATCACAAAATATAGCAAACTCTCCACATGGAAGGCAGAACCAAGGTCTTTATTCAGAAACCATAGCATTGAGTCCCAAAACCAGAAGGACAAGTCCCAAAACCAGAAAGCCAAAGTCATTATAA
>JAQQSW010008808.1:0-13381 GCA_028646575.1 Pseudocheirus occidentalis
CCTGGAGGGGGAAAGCTCTGTCCCAAATTGCTGGGGCCCTCACAGCTGCCAGAGCTATTAGTGGGGTGCTACAGTGCCCCCCTAGCTTTGGCTCACTGAAAGCACCCCCCAGGACCACCACTCAAGACCATGATCCAGATCCAGGCCACTCAACGCAAGAGCCCTTGGCCCTGATGGATCACCTCAGCCCCCCTGCTATCTGCAGGCCAAGGGCTCTGAAGCAGCCCAGTGGAAGCTGCTGCTGCTCCGTTCCTGCTGCTACAACCACCTCCCACTGCTTCCTTGCCCTGGGAGCAGTTTGGCCGGACCCGCTCTTCTCCCAAGTTAGCAAAATCCACTGACCTTTCTCTTAGCCTTTTTTTCCTTCTGGCCTGAACAATGTGGTAACTGTGCCTCCAGTGCAGCCCATCTGCTCTCCTACAGATGCAGCTCCCCACTCGATGCCCCAGGGCCTGACAGGGTGGGGGGGGGTTGGCCGCGGTTCCCAGACTGCTGAGAAGAGCCCCGCCTGCTGCGCTTCCTGTAGCAGCAGATGTGCTTTCTGTCTTTTGGAGAGTTTTGGAGCTTGAAAATCTGTTTAGAGTCCCATTTTATGAGTTTTTTAGTGTGTTTGTGTGGGAGCTGCGGTGCTTTGCTGCTTCTAAGCTGCCATCTTGGCTCCGCCCCCCCCTTGCATATAATAACTTACCAATACCACAAATAACTTACCAAAGCTCAGTATAATCCTGAATGGAAAAAAAATTAACATTTAATGAATTCAATGACTTTCAGGTATTTGTGACAAAAAGACCAGAATTCAATGGAAGTTGTGACATATAAGATCTAGGAGAAACATAAGGTAAACATTAAAGACCAATTATAAGGGACTCAATAAGGTCAAACTGTTTACTTCTTACATGGTAAAACATTGTACTCTGAAGAATGTTTTCATTACTTGGGTAATTTGAAAGAGTATACATAGATAGGCTTGGGGTTCAGTTGAGAATGATGGAATAATTCTAAAAAAATTAAATTGGCTAAAGAGAGGCAAAATTTTTACTTTCATTAAAAGTCAAATTAGGTACATGACCCAGATACAAAGGGAGATATCATAAGAACATTAGAAGAACATGGAATATCTTATCTAATAGACTTAAGGAAAGTAGAATAATTTATGAATAAATAAGAAATAGAGAGCACTGTGAAGTTTGAAATAATTTCTTACATTAAATTTATAAAATTTTGTACAAATAAAACCAGTGTAGCCAAGATTAGAAGTAAAACACAAAATTGGGAGAAAAAATTTTATAGACAATTTCTCAGATAAATGTTATATATACATAAATATATAATCACACACACACATATACATATATGTGCACATACACATACGTACACACATATGTATATATACAACTTTGTCAAACATATAAATAATTTTGTCAAATTTGTAGGAATGAGTCATTCCCCAAATAACAAATGATCAAACAATATGAACAAGTAGTTTTTCAATGAAGAAATCAAAATAATTTCTATCTAAATACTTTAAATCACTATCAATAAGACAAATGAAAATTAAGGCAACTTTGAGATAACATCTCACACCTATGACTAAAATTATAGAAGTGGGAAGCAACAAATGTTGGAAAAATTGGGACACTAATTCACTGTTGGTAGAATTGTAAACTGAATCAACCGTTGTGAAGAACAATCTAGAATTATGCTCAAAGAGTTGCAAAACTGTGTATACCCTTTAACCTAGCAATACCACTATCTGGTCTGCTTCTCAAGGTGATTAGGAAAAAAGGAAAAGAACTTATTTTTTTCTAAAATATGTGTAGCAGCTTTCTTTGTGGTGGCAAAGAACTGGAAATTGAGGTGATGCCCATCAGCTGGGAAATGGCTAAACAAGTTGTGGTATATGACTGAGATGGAAAACTATTGAGCTTTAAGAAACAAGAAACTGGTTGATTTTAGAAAAACATGGAAAGACTTTCATGAAATAATGAAGAGTAAAAGAAATAGAACCAAGAGAATGTTGTAAACAATAACTAATGTTCTAAGAACAATTTTGAAGAACTAAGTCATTTTAAGTATTATAAACACTCAAATCAATTACAAAGGACCTGTGAAGGAAAATGCTATTCGCATCCAGAGAAAAAAAACTGATAAATAAAAGTATGCATAGTATGGTTTTACACATTTATGTATGTATGCGTGCACACACATATATATACACACATAGATAGATACAAACATACAAACACACACGTATGTGTATGTGTCAATGGTAGCCTTATCTATGGTGGCATAGGGAGGGAGGGAGAAAATAAAAATTAAAAGTGCACAGCAGAGCATAAAAGAAAACTTAAAAGGAAGGACAGAAATGTAGGGTAGCTTTGAAAATGATGTGTAGGATTACATAGTTTTTCAAAAGAAGTAAACTGTATGAAATGGAAAGCCATGATTTTATATTGAATCCTCTTTTTATGTAGTACATGGACATGGTTTTTTTGTCTTTTTAATTTAAGTTGAAAATGGATAAAAGTTTAAAAGAGGGGGCGGCTAGGTGGCACAGTGAATAGAGCACCGGCCCTGGAGTCAGGAGTACCTGAGTTCAAATCCGGCCTCAGACACTTAACACGAAAAACTAGCCGTGTGACCTTGGGCAAGTCGCTTAACCCCAACCTGCCCTCCAAAAATCAAAAAAAAAAAAAAAAGAAGTTTAAAAGAGAGAGAAGGAGAAACAGAGAGAGAGAAAGTGGTAGTTAAAAAAAAAAAGATCCCTAGAGTCTCTGACTGCTGGGGAACCAACTTGCCAGTAAGGGTAACATTTGGGATAAGACCTCCCAGAGCTTGCATAGGCTATACAATTGCATAATATATAAGTGTGACTCAAGGGAAATTTTCAGAGTAGGAGGAAACAGGGTAGAGAAAGTGCTATCACAAGACAATAGGAAATGGTGCCTCAGCAATATCTTTCAATCAGATTCTCCAAACAGCTTCTTACTTAACCTTTGGTTAGTCTCTTAATGTCCTCTTCTCTAAACTGAGGGGAGAAAAGAAGTATTTAGGTATATTTTATATGCCCTGGTCATGTCATGTTCTTAGTATAAACCCCTACACAAATTCTCTGACCTGGCTCACTCACTCCAATCTACTCTCATACCTTGAGTTCTCAAACTCTTGAGTTGGGTAACCCAACTGTAGTAGACATCCTCCTACTCACCACTATATCTCTTGAGCCCCTACTGTATGCTTCCAGTTGCAAAAACCCAGCTATTCACAATGATTACACATTAAATTTTTTAAAGACTTTCTCTCTGTACTGATGAGGTTAGAAGTACAAGAGCTACTCACAGACTTGTATCCACTCTAATTAAGATAAGAACTTTGACCTGTTTTGTTTCTGGCCTAGCTGATTTTATCCTTCCTTAGAACCCCCTGATCCTAGGAGCTCACTTTATTAATGCTGAACTTAGTGCAGACAGCCAAATAGTTCAAGTCATTTTAGCTCAGAATGTTGAAGCTCAAGCAACCCACCAACCCCAGACATCCTAGTAGCAGGGATTACAGATGTGTGTCTCCCTGCCTGGTGGCACATTATATCTTAAACATAACCATTTTCTTCATAATAAAGCAAAAGTAATCATCATAATAATGAGTATTCACATAGGCAAATGTAGGAATAGTAAATACATCACAGTCACATACAAAGCTAGATCACTTTCTCCTACCAATGAATGCATTTAGTAACTGTGAGGAAGAGTGTACATACTCTGACAGTAATCTGGAAAGGGGACACATTAGTATGTAAAGACCATGTGCTTAGGGTAACACACAACTCTAGAGCTGCACATTATGAAGTCCTACTTCTGTATCAAGGTCTGTCCATGAATGTTTCTTAATGAATGTAACATCTGTATTCAACAGATACTTCCAGTACTAAACTATGATGGTTCACCCTGACCTCACTGTGAATGAAACCTAATCTAAACTGTGTGACTTCTCTTATTCTCAGCTGAATTAATTCCGCAAAAACTGTACTATCTATCACTTCTAGCTTCAGGTTTAGCCAATGCTTTCAGGTGAAGTAGTATTGTATTTTTTTTAGAAAAAGGTGGCAACCTTTAAACTAATGATGACAAAAGTGTCTGCAGCCCTGCTCTTTTTAAAGATTTTCCTTCTCTTAGCAACAATTGGTGACAATAGGAAATTTTTCTTCTGGCTTCTTTTCTTCTCAAAAGAAAATCATAATTGAGAGCAGAGCATATTCTCTCTTTTTCTTATTTCTCTTAGTAGCAGATGGCAGTAGTAGAAATATCAGGCTCTCATTGTCCAACCAATCTTCCAGGCACCAAGCAAGAGTACAAAGTTATAGTTTCTCTTTAACATAAGTCTCTATTTAGGTTAGAGGTTCTCTCCATGAATGATTCCATCTTAATGTAGAGTTATTAGCAAAATTCTTGTTCTTCTTTTTAAGATGAAGTGAATTATATTTGTTCCATAACCACAGAAAACTTTTGGAATCTCTATTTCCCCAAGGGTTTACCTGAAAGTTCTCCAGTTCTTTAAATGTTAGAAGGATAATATATTTTCCATTCACTCCAGTATTCTACAGCTTGTCACTTTATCTGAGTCAGTTTTAATTTCAGTAAGTACTCTGCTTAAAAATCTGAGCAGATCTATGTACCAGACAAAGTGAAGTGTCAAGACAAACAACTCAGCAATTATTTTTTCTCAGAAGCAGACCTCTGCCCCAGTCAAGCAAGCTGCCATGGGTCACTTTCTTACTTTTAGATCAGTGATCTCCAAAGTGGAGGCTGGAGTTCCCTGGGGATCTTGGCTTCATAGAATAGGTATTTGATCAATGAATCAGAGAGTGGAAAGAGGAATCAAATTCCATTTCTGCCATGATAACTAATCATGGACCTTATCACCAACATAAACATATTCACAATTCATCCATACAGCTCAATATTTTCCCACTGTATCTCCTCCAATAACTATACAGGCTTGAAGTCTTCCCTTCCAGGCAGTTTTAACCTAAAATCTTTGCAGCAATTACAAAGGTTCTATTAATAAAATCATGTTCACCCCACACCTATTAGTATACCCATCAAGGGAAAAAACAAAAGGAATATATAACCAAAAAAAGTTCAGCATAACATACTCAGAAGTCAGAAAAACCTGGATTCAAGGCTAACCATTGATACATACTAGCTATGTGACCTCTGGACAAATTACTTACTCTCTCAGTAACCCAGGCAACTCTAGGACTATAAATTGCAGAGCCATGGCTAATCTGCATTTCAAGAGGATTTAAAGTTGTAGGACTGGGCTTCTAAATAAATACTTCTACTTGTATTTTTTTTATTGAGAAGCACTCAGCTGAGCTTTCCCAATTTCTCTAAAATAATGCTGCAAATAAATTCTGGAGAAAAAGAACCAGAAAAAGGTCAAGTGACACAATTTTCCAGCCCAAGACAATTTAGGATGTCAACAGGAAAGATAAAGTGAAAATAGGGGAAAGAAATGAGAGTAATGCAAGAAAATTATGAGGATCAACAGCTTAGGAAAAGAGGCACAAAAAAATACTGAAGAAAATCACACCTTAAAAAGCAAAAATTGACTTAATTCACTTACTGAACTTCTTAAGAACTAGAATTAGATAAATGGAAAAAGAGGCATAAAATCTCACTGCAGAAATTTTTTTAAAATTAGAATCAGACAAATGGAAACTGATGATTCCATGAGACACTGAGAAACAATAAAATAAACTCAAAAGTGAAAAAAAATAGAAGAAAATGTGAACTATCTCATTGGGAAAACAACTGACCTGTAAAACTGATTGAAGAGAGATAATATCAGAATCATTGGTCTCCCTGAAAGCCACAATAAAAAAAAAGAGTCTCAACAACATCTTTCAAGAAATTATCAAGGAAAACTGCCCTGATATTCTCAAACCAAGGAGTTAAATGGAAATGGAAAGAATCCACTGATCATCTCCTGAAGGAGATCCCAAAAGAAAACTCCCAGCAATATTATAACTAAATTCCAGAGTTCCCAGGTAAAGGAGAAAATATTTTAAGTACCCAAAAAGAAATATTTCAATATCATGGAGGTACAGTAAGGATCACAGTATTTAGCAGCTTGCACATTAAACGATTAGAGGACTTTATTATGTTATAGAAGGCAAAGGAGCAAAGATTACAACCAAAAATAACACATCCAGCAAAGTTTAGTATAATCCTGCCAGAGAAAAATGGATATTCAATGACATGCATGACTTTCAAGCATTCCTATTGAAAAAAAAACTCTGAACAGAAAATTTGACCTTCAAATATATGACTCAAGAGAAGCATAAAAAGGTAAACATGAAAGAGAAATCATTAGGAAGTCAATATGGTTTAAATGTTTTCATCCTTGTATGAGAAGATGATAATTCTAACTCCTAAAAATGTTACCATTATTAGGACAGTTAAAAGGAGTATACATAGACAGAGGGCATATGTGTGAGATGATGACAAGGGGCTGATTAAAAAAAAATTAAGGAGAGAGAAAGAGGGTTACACTGGGAAAAAGGGATAGGGAGAGGAAGAATGGGGAGAATTATGCCTCATAAAAAAGACACAAAAGAAAGAGCTTTTACAATGAAGGGGAAGATTAAGCAGGTGATTGTAAAGCCATGCACGAGCAGCTTTTCTAGAAGAATGTTATTGTGAACAGCTTTCATGGTTCTGATTACATAGTGTAGTGAACACTATTTATTCAATAACAAATCAGAGCAAAACATTCACAGTAAATCAAGGTACAGCATTCATGTTACAAGTTATTACATAAAATCAAAATACAGCATTCACAATGTTTCAACTTAGCACTAAAATGGCCACATAGTTTTCATCAGACTGGTCACATAGTTTTGAACAAAGTACATTTATTTAGTCACTCAATCATTTAGTAACTCAAGAATTCAATCATCCTTAAGAAGGCTTGCCTCCAGGGCGGCTAGGTGGCGCAGTGAATAAAGCACCGGCCCTGGAGTCAGGAGTACCTGAGTTCAAATCCGGCCTCAGACACTTAACACAAAAAACTAGCCGTATGACCTTGGGCAAGTCACTTAACCCCAACTGCCCTCCAAAAAGCAAAAAATGAAAATATAAAAATAAGAAGGCTTGCCTCCTTAAGCCATATAAAATACAAAAGTCAAAGTACTCCACCAATGGGTACTACATTCATTTAGTCAATCACAGAGTCCTTAGTTCAATCACAAAGTAAAATCACAAATAAATTACAATTCTATCAGTTACTACTCAACAGAAAATAACACAATTCAGCAGACAGGGCTTCCAGCTGTCTGACCATTACAACCATACCTAGTTAGTTACCTGAGAGGGAAGCACCAACATCTGGATTTTCAAAGCCAGGGAGCCCTGGCTCAACAGCTGCCCAGAGTCTCATCTGGCCAAATCACGCAACTCTTCCTAAAGTAAGTCCGAAAAGCAAAACCTCACATCAGGGTCAGTCACTACTTGGTATTCATGAAGATGTCTTTTCATCTTGACTCAGGGCAGGCTTTCAGCTTTCATGGTTTCCCTTCCATGGTCCCATATCCTACCGGAATTCACCATACTGTCACCTGGGTTCAAAGGCAGACATCTCCCAGCTCCTTGTCCAGCTCTCCATCCAGTTCCTATTCCACACTGAAGCTCACAGTCCCCACTCCACCCTAAATCCTTCACAGTCTCTATTTCTGGGAAGTCAAGGCTTATCAAAGCCACAAACAGACAAAGTACCAACACCACAATCATGCTTCCTCAGTCTTCTGCAGCTCCTGCTGGCCCTCGGAAATCCTCAGCAGTCTCAGCAGCTTAGCTGGCCTTTGGAAGTCCTCAGCAGCTCAGCTGGCCCTCAGAAGAAGCTCCATCACCACAAGTTCCCAGGAAATTCTGCCTTTCCTAGCCAGGAGTTTTCCTCATATACAGCATTGCCCCCTGCCCATTATGTCAGCAACAAGCTTCATACCTTCTGTTTCTTCAACAGAGGCTCAATCTGAAAAAGGTGTTGAGTACCTATCAGCCTTCCAATACAAAAGGATCTTCAAATTTCATTACCATTGCAATGATAAGCAATGATTGAATTTTACTCTCTTAGAAACGGCTCAAAGAGGGAATAATGTACACACTCAATTATATATAGAAATCTATATTACTCTACCCTATATTACCCTATAGAGGAGTAGGAGGGTAAAGTCATAAGGGAAAGGGAGAAAGGCTATTAGAAGACAGGACAGATTAAGATAGGTAGTGGTCAGAAACAAATAACACTTCTGAGGAGAGAAAAGAATCAAAAGGGAAAAATAGGATAGAGGGAGATACACAGTAATCATAACTGTGAATATGAATGGAATGAACTCATCATAAAATAGAATCCACAGGATGTATAAAACCCATAATCCAACAATATGTTATTTACAAAAATACACTTGAAACACAGAGACACACAGAGTAAAAAATAAGGTGCTGGGGCATAATCTATTATGCTTCAGCTGAGGTTAGATCTAATTAAAAAGATATAAGCAGGTAAAATACTTTTTTCTTCAAAGGTACCATAAATCTAAAAAATAACAAGAAATAAGTTAAGGAGACAAATAGAATTTTAGAAAATCTAGATATGAGAGACCTTTGGAGAATATTGACTGGGGATAGAAAGAAGGGTACTTTTTCCTCCACTGTTGATGGCACTTTCACAAAAATTGACCATTTATTAGGGCATAAAACCTCACAACCAAATGTACAAAAAAAGCAGAAATATTAAATGTATTCATTTCATAAAATTACATTCAATATTGGGCCATGGAAATATGGATTAAAAAATAATTGGAAACCAAATAATCTAATCCTAAGGAATGAATGAGTCAAAGAATAAATCATAAAAATGAATAAAGAGAATGACAACAAGACAATTTACCAAAATTCATGGCATGCAGCCAGAGCAGTGCATAAGGGAGAATTTATATCTCTAAATGCTTACATCAATAAAACAGAGAAAGAGCAGATCGATGAACTGGGCATGCAACTAAAAAAATTTGAAAAATAACAAATTAAAATCCTCAATTAAGCACCAAATTGAAAATCCTGGAAATCAAAAGAAAGAATAGTAAAAACTAAAGTAAGAAAACAATTGAACTAACAAATAAAACTAGGAGCTGATTTTTATTTTTAAAATTTTTTAAATTTTAAAAAATTTTCTTTAAAAGGAAAAAGAAACACAAATATTCAGTATCGAAAACTTAAAAGGATTAATTCACCACCAATGAAGATGAAATTGAAGTAATTATTAGGAGGTATTTTGCCTAATTATATGCCAATAAGCCTGACAATCTAAGTGAAATAGATGAATGTTTATAAAAATATAAATTCCCCAGATTAACGGAAAAGGAAACAAAACACTTAAATAGTCATATCATAGGGGAAAAAATTGAACAAGCCATAAATGAGCTCTCTAAGGAAAAAAATCCAAGAATAGATGAATTCAAAAGTAAATTCTACTAAAAAAATTTTTTAATGAAAATTAATTCCAATACTATATATATTATTTGGGGGAATAAAAGATTTTAAAAAGAGTCTTAACAAATTCCTTTTATAAAACAAATCTGATGCTGATACCTAAACCAGGAAGAGCAAAAACAGAGAATGAAAACTATAGATCATGTTATGAGCATGTGGTATTTATATAAGCAGGGCTGATTCAGTATTAGAAAAACTATAAGCATGATTGATCATAGCAAGAACTAAATCAATGAAAATCATCTGATTATCTCTATGATGGGTGAAAGATGAAATTACTGAGGAAAACAAAGTTCGGGCATCTGAGTGTGTTGATTCATTAAGCCGTGAATGCCAATTGCATAATAAATTGGAACTAAGCCCTTTCCTCAGCTTAGGGCTGGAGCCCAAATACAGGAGGAAACTGACTTTTACATATTAAAATAATTAACCAAATAGGACTAATTAATTTAAAAGAAAACAATTAAGCTGGATATTCATTAGGTAATCTGATTTCTAATTGGAAGAAAGATTAGAGACTTTCTAAGTTTCGAGGAGAAGAATGAACAGGTATAATTTCTTGCAAATCAGAAAAAGAAGTGGGACACTCCTTCCCCCCACCCATGTCTGTATAAAACCAAAGGAACATGGAAAAAATAACTGATTGATTAATAGGGGCATAGTTTTCAGATAATACCTATGGGTTGCTTGAAACGTACAATTGTGAGAAAACTCCCTGATCAGTCTTCGGGTCTGATTGAGTTTCTGTCAGTATAGACTAGGTTTGTAGTTAAAGGTCTCAAGTCTAAGCAACAGGTAGATGTAGTGCAGTTTCCATGCAGGACTAGACTGAAATAATTCAATAAGGTTTTCTCCCAATTCCCATAATTGAATAAAGTTTTCTCTTGCATGACTCTAATTTCTCTTCCCAGTTTTTCCACTTCTCTTAACTTGATTTTTGACATTCTTCTTGAGCTCTTCCATGGCCTGAGACCAATTCATATTTTTCTTGGAGCCTTTAGATGTAGGAGCTTTGACTTTGTTGTCTTCTTCTGAGTGTATGTCTTGATCTTGTCATCAAAGTAAATTTCTGTAATCTGAGTTTTTTTCCATTGTCTGCTGATTTCCTCAACCTATTACTTGACTTTTTTAACTCTTTGTTAGGGTAGGGCTCTGCTTCCAGTGTGGGGGGTGTACTGTCCTAAGCTTCATGGGTTTTGTGAAGCTGTTCAGAGATATCCCTAGGGACCTGTACAGTTTTAATTCTTCCAAGGTGGTATGATATAAGGCGACATGTTTACTCTTTTCCTGGCCCATGCACTAGTCTATGAGTGATTAAAGCACTCTTTTCTGCCCTGGAACTGTGAGGAGGGTTCCCTCTCCACTGCTGCTACAAGTTCCGCTATGTCAGTGCTCCTCCTTGCCCCAGGACTGCCACCCAAGACTGCAACCCAGATCCTGGACAAAGCGACAGAATCCTGCCTCAGTACCAGCAATGAGACCCCTATACTCTCCTTCTGACCAACTGTTTGATACCCTTACCATCTGTAAGCTGAGAGCTATGGAAATGGCCACTGCTGCTGCCACCACTGCTCCCACCACTGCTGATTCAGTCACTCTCAAGGCCTTCTCCTGGTTTGTGGGGACTGGGGCTGTGCTGGGGCTGGGGCTAGACTGTGCTCCTCTCTCACCAAGGTCTGACATCCCTTTCCTACTGACTATCTAAATTGTCTTTGGCATTTGTGGGTTGAGAAATCTAGAAACCACCAGTGACTTAATCCCTGGAGGCCTGCTCTGGGTTTGCTGGAACCTGGTCTATATTAGTATAGAACTGTGCTAGACTGTGCTTCTCTCTTAGCCTGGTAGAGCAAACCTTTACTTTTAACATTCCAGGTTGTCTTGGACTGGAAATTTATTTCACTCTTGTCTTTTTATGGGTTCTACTGCTTGAGAATTTGTTTCAGATTATTTTTACACATATTTAGAGGAGTTTGGGGGATAGCTGAGGCTAGTCCCTGCCTTTACTCTGCCATCTTGGCTTTGCCTCTCCTGGTTCTATTTTAAATAAAGTCTTCTCATAAGACAGAATTTTTATTAAATCTGTAACTGAAGAGGAAGAGAACTGAGCAAGCTCTAGAACTGAGTCACAAGACAGAATCAGTGTGGTTCACTTAATTCACACAATTAACCACTTACTACCCTCAGTCTCTCAATTCCCTCATCTCAAGAGATGTGGAAAAAGCTCTTGACAAAATACAACATTCATTCCTTATTTAAAAAAAAAACACTAGAAAGCAGAAGAATAAATGTAGCTTTCCATAAAATGATAACTAGTATTTATCTAAAACCATCAGCAAGCATTATCTGCAATGGGGATAAGCTAGAAACCTTTCCAATAAGATCAAAAGTAAACCAAGGATGCCCATTATCATTCCTATTTTTCAGTATTGTTCTACAAATGCTGGATATACCAGTAAGAAAAGAAAAATAAGAAATTAGAATGGGCAAGGAGGAAACAAAACTATCACTATTTCCAGGTGATATGATAATATACTTAGAGAATCCTAGAGAATAGACTAAAAAGTATTGAACAATTACCAGAAAATTTGTAGGATATAAAATAAACTCACGGGAGGTGGAGCCAAGATGGTGGCATAGAAACAGCAAAGTTTCACAGCTCCCACACAGCCACCCTCAATGCTCATTAAATACAAATCTAAACAAATTTTAGGGCTCCCAAACTCACAAAAATACAAAAAACACATCTCTTGCTGAAGGCAGCTTAGCAGCAGGGGCTCATTGCAGCAGGCTGGGGACCAAGGCTAACCTATCCCTAAACCAGAAATCATTGCCAGGACCCGGGGCAGTAGGGAGGACCCAAGCCACAGGGTGAGTCTACAGAGAGCAGATCTATAGCACCTGGAGCAATCTCCACATCTATCAAGGTGGGGAAAAGAAGGATTAGAGAAAAGTCAGTGAAAGTGAAGCTTACAAGCTAAATTTGGGGGAACAAAAGCAGTTCAGCCAATCTGCCCCCAGGGCAAAGAAGCATCCTGGGGGAAGGGAAGGATCTGCTACAACCGGCAACTGCCTCCACTGGGCTGCTTCAGAGCTCCTGGCCTGCGGATCCCACAGGGGGTCTGAGACGATTGATCAGGGCCAAGGGGTCTTGTGTTGAGCGGCCAGGATCCGGCTTGTGGTCTTCAGTGGTGCTCCTGGGGTACACTTTCAGCAAGTGAAAGCTGGCGGTGGCTGCAACACCCCACTAAGAGCTCTGGCAGCTGGGAAAACCCCAGCGATTTAGGACAGAGCTTTCCCCACTGAAAGCAGAGTTCCATAGACCTAAAAAAAAAAATCAACCAATTAATTGACTGGCCAACATGAGGAAAAGGAAGCAAAATAAGAACAGCAATAAAACTCTAGAATCCTTTCTTTGTGGACAAAAAGGGTCAAAGTATGGAATGGGAGGAAGACAACACAGTCAGAACTCCCACACCAAATGCCTCCAGACACTTGAAGATTGCCTACAAGCTATAGATCAACTGAAAACGGACTTTGAAAACCAAATAAGAGAAGTGGAGGAAAAATTGGGAACAGAAATGAGAATGATGCAAGAAAATCATGAAAAGAGAGTCAACAATCTGACTGAAGAAAACAACACTTTAAAAAATAGATTAACTCAAATGACAAAAGAGGCCCAGAAAGCCAATGAGGAGAAGAATGCCTTAAAAAGTCAAATTTCCCAGATGGAAAAAGAATCTCAAAAGCATTCTGAAGAGAATAATTCCTTCAGAATTAGAGTGGAGCAAGTGGAAGCTAATGACTTTATGAGAAACCAAGATACTATTAAACTG
>JAQQSW010008809.1:0-13381 GCA_028646575.1 Pseudocheirus occidentalis
GGGGGAGGGGCTTTAAAGTGGGATTGCCATTTGGGGACTGAGGTAGGGGAAAGACGGGGAGAAAATTTGTAACTCAAAAATCTCATGGAAATGAATGAGGTAAACAAGAAAACAAATAAAATTTTATATTAAAAAAAGATTCCTTGAACTTTGTTGTTGTGTCTAGTCATTAGGATCAATAAGTCTTGTGATCATTCAGTGGGGTGTAGAGGCAGAGGTAGTGTGGAGGGATCAGGAGTGCAGAACCTGGTTAGGTTCACTTAGCAGGTACAGGTGTAGAGATTGTTCTGTGTCAGGATTGTGAATGGTCACTTTTTGCTATAGTTTGTCAGCTGTAGCCCCAGCTCTCAGGACAGGATTCTCTCGGAATTAGGTTAAGTCATAAGTTCTGCTTCTGGGGGTTTGCCGTGTCTGAGATCATCCACAGGTTAAGTGCAAAAGACTGTCATGCCAAACCCAGGGCATAGGCTGCTTGCTGGGCTTTAGTTCAACAAAACAGGAGTCTTTTCTATTATACTGACACCTCACATCAATTCATCAAAATTTTCCCATGTTTCTCTTAATCATATTATTTGATATGTTCCAGTAATATTCCATCACATTTACATATGATTCCTCAGTTCATGGCCATCTATTTTATTTCCAGTCCTTTCCTGTAAATATAACTTATGTTTTTCTAGGAGCCATATGCATGACAAGCAGGTTTTATGATAGTATTAGAGGTTTTATAGTATCTATGCTAGCAAAGAATAGTACTTTCTTAAAATAAATGAACCTGAGAAGCACCTTTGTAGTTTCTTATAAACATCTTTTGATATACTACCCTGTAAAAAGGAGGAGAGTAGTGAACAACTGACCACAATATGAAATAGAGAATGTTCATCCTCATGTTCATCTATAAGGCTGATGATGGATTTTCATATTTGGGTCAATTAATAATGAATCAGATTGTCTAACATCCAATCATATCAAGACATTTCTAGACTCCTCTTTCTGAGTGGCCATAAACTGTTGAACCATATATGTAAATATGTCGTGTATGGGTTACCAAAGGCAAAAAAGGGAAAAAATAATAAATGTATAAATAATTGGGAAGGAAAGCATGGTAATTTATTATAGCTTTAATTATTTTTTGTAATCAGAGTAGTTGATATTTTTTAGTAATGGTGCAATATGATGTCACATTCAGAAGTCATACAGCAATTTGCTTTCTAAATATAGATAAAAGGTTTTTTCATATTTTTATTTTTGTATATTTTGTATTATGGCTTAGAATTTGCATTAAAGTAAGTAGGCTTGAATATTTATCAAAATTTCAATAGCTTTAAGAGTCAAGTGCTTTTATTAAGTATTCTTCACAAGTCTAGTTTTCTTATTTGAAGACTCCAAATTAGTTTTGAGAACATTTTGTTGAAAATGTAGAATTAATTTAAGAGAAATTTGTTTTTACCAACTGTAGATTTTTACTGAAACACATTTATTCTAATAAGTGCAGCTTAAAATTTCATAAAAATTATTTCGAGCAAAAATGAATTTCCCTGGCTCGTATTTCAAAGTAAATTGTTTCAACATCCTGACTGACTTTAGCTTTAGTGGTTTGAATTAGGTTTGTCAGTACAGTCAAACATTAGTGCTAATTTTTAAGTAGATGAACAAATGATAGAAATCATAATGCTAGAGCTGAAAGAACTGTATTTTTTATTTTTATTTTTTGCTTTTTGGAGGGCAGGGCAATTGGGGTTAAGTGACTTACCCACGGTCATAAGACTAGTAAGCGTTAAGTGTTTGAGGCCTAAGAACTGTATTCGTTGTGGCATTTTTTTTCCTGAAAATAATTCTTAGCCACAATTTTTACATGTTATTTTATTTACAAACTGTATACCTTATGAAACTTTTAAAACATAAGAGGCATTATTTTTCTCTATATGATAGCAATTTGAGAAAACATAATCCTCTTATAAAACTATACACTTTCCCCCTTTTGAAAGGTCTGCACTACAGAGATCAGTTCCTAGGAGGATGTCTCTAATAACATATGTCACTTCCAGAGCAGGTTGTATCTCTCACACTTTGAGCTCTGCATATGAACAAAATGCCAACTTCTAAAATTAAAAAAAAAAACATTCTTGCCAGTTTCTTTAAAGCTGTGTTCTATAGTATTGCTTTATGGCAAAGAAATTCAGTTCAAGATTAACTACTGCATGTGAAAGACATGAAAAATTGAATGTAGCCTTAAATTCTGAATGAGTTTCTATAAATGAACATGGTTACAAGCCACATGGCATTTAAATACCTATAGAAACAGCTTTAGTTCATGCTTTGTTTTAATGATATCAGATTATAGTGAGATTAATACACTTTATATTTTCAAACTTTCATTTTTTTTAATGAAGTTGAGTACAGTAACATTTGTCTAACTGGTTTTCTAATGGTTTTTTAAAGTTTTGCATTGTCACTAATTATTCTTAAAACCTCCTCCCTCTATATCTTCCTAAGCATGATACTGTTAGATACAGCTCATAAAAGCAGACTTAAAAGTGTTTTCAACAATAGAAGATATAAAATTTGACAGCCATAGTTTTCAAGTAAAGACAGTGAAACTGTAAGGTAATTTTTCAATTTTCAGAGGTTAAAACTAATGCCTCCTTTCATTTAGCTTTTGAATAGCATTTGTTTCACACTGAACACTTTTCCAAGTCTGTACTCCAATCTAATGTAATCTCTTTTTAAGGTGAATATGATTTTATTTACATCTCCATATATTAAATGCCCAATATTTACGCCCAAGTGGAGCAGAGTCTTTGGAAAATCCTCCCCATATCCTATCTCCAAGATACTGCTAAAGAGCCAGAGGAATGTCCCATCCAAGGAACCCTTGTCTTTCACTCCCCAACTCATGTCAACCCCCCATACCAATAATAACAACACAGAAACCCCTTCTTTCTTTCTCCTCCCTGCTGGGCCTAGGAATAACTAGATGGCTCAGTGGATAGAGTACCAGGCCTAGAATCAGGAAGACTGATCTTTGTGAATTCAAATCTGTCCCTAGACACTTAACAGTTGACCTTGTGTCAGTTTTCTCATCTGTCAAATGAGCTGGAGAGGGAAATGACAAAGAACTCAAGGATCTTTGTCAAGAAAATACCAAAAGGGGTCATGAAGAGTCAGACATGACTGAAATGACAGAACAACCACAAAAACTAGGCCCAGGTTGATCAATCAACTCATTGAGAAAGAAAGGGGAGTGAGCTGAAGTTCTAGACTTCATTTTCATCACATCTACAAGGAGAGACATTTGGGACATTTGATTATATGTTCCCTAAGGTCCCCTTATGGAGCTACAACAATAATCAGTAATACACTATAGCATACTTAAACCCACAAGGAAATCTTTGAATTTCCTTTTAGATCATCTATAATTTTGATTCTGTAGAGGTCATGGTATCTATGTGGAATGCCTCTAACTATATTTTCTACAATATGATTCATTTTGCTCTTGCCTGAATCAGACAAGAAAGCAAATTAAATACACACACACACACACAATACACACACACACACACACACACACACACATACAGAATTTTGGTTGTTAATACATTACATTTAAACACGGAAGTAGAATGAATTGGGAAGGGATGTGGGTTAAGAGAAAAGTTGATACGAGGGGAATAATAGTCCCAACCAAAACACAATTAATGAAGCGAATTTTAAGAGAGAAAGTGGGGTGAAATAAAAGAACTGGAAAAGTATAGGAGGGATGTTTTTCATCAATAGGAGGAAACCTCAAAAGATTGTGGTATATGAATGCTAGGGAATATTATTTAATGTAATAAATTATGGAAAAGTGTGTTTCATAGAATCTTTGAAAGTAGGAACAACTGATGCATATTGAAGTGAACAGTTTTGGAAAAACTTTCACAGAGACAATAAGATGTCAAAGAAAACCAATTTTGGAAGTTTTAAATACTCTGATCAAAGCAATAACCAGCAATTTCCCCAGAGGACCTTAAGTGAAGCATATTACCCACTACCCAACAGATGATAGATTCATGTTGTTGAAAAATAAATATATTTTGGAAATAGCAAATATTTGAATCTATTTTACTTACTATTTTTATTAATTTAAATTGTTGCATTTTCCTGTTTTTAAAGAGGAGGTATGGGCAAAAGTGTAACATTATATTTAAGGGCATTGAAACATTTTAAATACTACATGAAGGAGTACAGAAGGTAATTCAAAGGCATACAGACAAGAAAATAGTGTTGAAAGGAGAATACTGAAAAGCAGATGTCAATCAATTACTGACTGACAAAATGTGAATATAATGGAATACTGTTAGGATTTAAGAAACAGTAAAAGTGAATACAGAGTAGGATCAAAAGATTTATATATTCTGATAAAGAGTGAGGTAAGCAGAGTCAAGAAATTCACATAATGACTTCAAAAAGGTAAGTGGAAAGAATAACCACAAAATCACTCAGTCAATAAGCATTTATTGAACATCTACTATGTAACAGGAAATATATTATGCTCTTGGAATAACAATGAAAGGCAAAAGATACCCAAGTTCTCGAAAAGGAAATATACTACTGGGGTTGGGGGGGGGGAGGGGCTTAAAATAAGTATGTACAAACAACAACAAAAAAGGGATAGATTGAAGGAAATCAATAAAACGAATGCATTCACATTGTGGGGAAGACGGGAGTCTTCTTGTCCAAAATACTATTCTATCTGAGACTAGAAGGAAGCTAAGAACCTCAGAAAGTAGAGATAGTAGAGATAAAGAGAGATTCTAGGCAGGAGAAATGCCCAGGGGATGGAGATGGAATGTCTTATTAGAGGACAAACAAGGAGACCAGTGTCACTAGATAGTAATTTGTATGGGTGTGGAGAGGAATGGGAGGAAATAAGAGAAAGTTAAAAGATGGCGAGGTTGTAACCCTAACCCTAAATGCCATGGGGGATTTCCTATTTGATCCTGAAAATCATAGGGAATCTCAAGATTTTAATATATGTATAGGATGAGGAGGTATGTGATATGATCAGATCTTCACTTTAAGATTAAGTTGATAGCTAAGAGGAAAAAGTATTGGAGTGAGGAGAGACTTGAGGCAGACAGACCAATCATCAGGTTATTGCAATAGTCTAAAAGTTAAGAACATTTAATTATCTCAATGGATGCAGAAAAAGCTTTAGACAAAACACAGGACCCATTACTATTAAAAATCAGTGGAGAGCAAAGGAAAAAATGATAAAGAGCATTTATCTAAAATCATAAGGAAAAATTGTATATATTGATAAGGTAGAAACTTTCCAAATAAGGTCAGGGGGAAACAAGGATGTTCATTATCACCACTGTTAAGTAGTGTACTAGAGATGCTAGTTTTAGCAATAATAGAAGTGAAAGATTTTTTTTTTTTGCTTTTTGGAGGGCAATTGAAGTTAAGTGACTTGCCCAAAGTCACTCAGCCAGTAAGTGTGTCAACTGAGGCCAAATTTGAACTTATATCCTCCTCACTCCAGAGCTTATGCTCTATTCACTGCACCACCTAAGTGCCCCCCCAAAAAAGAAATTGAGTAAATTAGGATAGGGAATGAGGAAAGAAAATTATCACTCTTTGTAGATGATACAATGGTATACTTGAAAAATCCTAGAGATTCAACTCTGAAAGCTACTGGAAATAATTAACAACGTTAGTAAAATGGCTAAATATAAAATAAACCCACACAAATAATTTGTATCTCCATATATTATTAACACAACCAAGCAGCAATAAATAGAGAAATTGCATTTTTAAAGTGCTGTAAATATAAAATATTGGGGGACTTTCCCCCAAGACAATTGCAAAGTACTTCTAACACAAATAGATTCAGATCTAAATAATTCCCAAAAAATGTCACTTGCTCATGGCAAGGTGAGCTAATATAATAAAAATGACAATTCTACCAAAATTAATCTACTTATTCAGTGTCATGCTAATCAAACTACCAAAATTATTTTATGGTGTTTGAAAAAATGAGAGAAAAATTCATCTGGAAGAAGAAAAGGTCAAGAATATCAAGGGAATTAATGAAAAAAAAAACCCAAAGGAACATTTTTGTCTTGCCAGACGTAAATCTTTGTTATAAAGCAGCAATTATCAAAACTTTTTAGTGCTGATTAAAGAATGTAATGTTGGATCAATGGAACTGGATAGGTAGAGTACTCAATGACAATTGTCAGATGAAGTTAAAGCTAAATATAGTCATATGAAAAAATATTATAAATCGCTATTGGTTAGAAGAAAATATGAATTCAAACAACTCTGAGGTACCACCTCACACCTATCAGACTGGCTAAGATGACAAAAAAGGAAAATAATAAATGTAGGTGTAGATGGGGGGAAATTGGAATGCTAATACATTGTTGGAACACTAATACATTCTGGAGAACAATTTGGAACTATCTCCAAAGGGCTATAAAACTGTGTACCCTTTGATCCAGCAATGCTGCTACAAAGTCTGCATCCCAAATAGAGCATAAAAAAGAGGAAAAGACCCAGATGTACAAAAATATTTATAGTAGCTCTTTTTGTACTGGCAAAGAATTGGAAATTGAGGGGATGCCCATAAATTGGGGAATAACTGAGTATTTTGTGGCATATGAATGTAATGGAATACTATTGTGGCTGTAATAAATGATGAATAGAAAGATCTCAAAAAAATCTGGCTGTATACACATGAACTGATGCTGAGTGAAGTGAGCAAAAGCGGGGGACACTGTGCATATTAACAACATTTTGTGTTGATGGACTTTGACAGACTTAGCTTTTCTCAGCAATACAATGATCTAAGACAATTAAAAAAAAACTAAACAACCTCATGACGGAAAATGCTACCCAGAGCTAGATAAGTATATTTGAGAGTCATCAGGACAGAGATGAAATTTAATTCAACGGGATGAGATCACAACATGAAATAATACACTAGAGAAGATGCCCTGTAGAAGAGTCTTGTGTAATGTCCATATTTGTGAACATGTCTTGGAGTAAGAGATATAACAGTAACATGACTAAAAAGCAAACCAAGACACAGTGGTGTCATGGCAGTCTAGAGAAAAGAGGGTATAAAAGAGGAAAGAGGAGTTAAGCAATATTGTTTAAGGCTGTTGAGAGGTCAAGTAGGATAGGGCTTGAGAGATAGACATGTTTGAATTAAATAGGGAAACAGTCAGCTTATTTTACAGATGAGGAACTGAGCCAAACAGAATTACATGAATTGCCCAGGGTCACACAGTTTGTAAGTGTCTGAGACCAAATTTGAACTCATGAAGACCAGTTTTCCTTACTATTTCCTGGCACTTTATCCACTCTGTCACCTAGCTGCCCACATAAGGCATAACTAAAATTCAGAATGATGAAAGTCTAACTCTGACCACATACAATATCTCTAAAATTATCATTACATTTTATATGTTTGTCTATACATTTGAGAATATATATAGAGACTGTAAATGCTTAAGAGAAAAATGACACAAATAATTAAATAGCATTTGTTAAGAAAGGTCAAAGGAAACTTTGGGTACTGTAAGGAGTTCAGACCTTGAAGTCAGAACCTGAGTGAATCTGGACCTGACTATCACTTCACCTCCCTTAGTTTCAGTTTTCTTATCTGCAAGATGTAGGGGGTTGGATGGCATTAAAAGCAATTAGAGAGAGTTAGAAATGTCTAACTCTTTCATCTCTAGACAAAAGAATTTACACATTGAGATCGTGTATCCTAAGAGAAAATAGTGTCAAATAGCAAAAATTATATGAAGATATTTTATAGAGGAGTATTGGAAAAGGGAAAGACAGGACTATGCATGGAGTAGGGGTTTTAATTTTAATAGTAATTTTAATTTGATCAATTAATTTGATTAATTAATTTAATTAATTAATTAAAATTAAGCAGAATTTTAATCAATTCTTCAGAGTGCAGAGTAAAAAAAAAAGAGCTTACATGCAGCATACTTGATGTTGCACAGCCATTGAGCATCTGAAGTACTGATCTATATGAGTCATCGCAAGAATTGAGTTCCAGTGGTAGTCTGGAAACTTCTGGAGAATCAATAGATATATGCAACATAGCATTGAAACACTTTTGCTTGAGGTGGTGAAGAATCCCCTTTTTGGTTATTGAACAGGAAAAGGCCCAGTAAATCTTTAAAGGTACTTACATCCTCTAAATCTCTTTTCTCTGTCTGCACATATTGCCAGAATATCATCCTATATAACCAGAAGAATTCTAGTTGATTAAAGAGCATGAGAGATTTTGGTTGGACGAAAGGAACATTTTCCCAATCACAAGAATTCTAAACTGCTATTGAGGCTATTGAAGAAGGTTGTAGAATAATTCCTATACATCTATACTTTCTTCTTCCTGAAGGCACTGCATAAAACCAGAGAATTCTCAAATTCCTTCCTATTTTAATGTTGTATTGCTATTTATTCTTAGTACAGCATTTTTAATTTGGCAAATCCTTAGATAAAATTAATTAAAATTCCTATCAAAATTTATTTCTGACCTTCATTGGCATTTTTAGCAATGAATGAAAAGAAAAAGAAACCTGTTCCTGTGGATTGCAAATATATCTCTGTAAAATCTAGTTCTTTTTAGGATCCCAATGGCCAGTAAACAAAGTAAGGATCCAGATACAAAGTACTAGTTTTTGTAGAGGAGAAATATTTAGAGTTACTAATGTGGTATAAATCATGAGTAGGGGCTCAAAATCATTTTGAAAAAAAATGCTACTGCAGTAAGGGAACTGGCTTTCAAACAGAATTTAAGTAAATTTTTTGCTTCACTGAAGCCAACTGTAAGTATATACCAACTCATAGAATAGATCCATTGTTAATGACAAATATGAAGATTGGGACATTTCTTCAATGACTATCAGGATTCTCTGTGTCTCTTTGCAACTGAGAAAGCTCTGTGTCAATTATTCATTTTAATAGATGGTGAATTCTTTCTGTTTTAAATATGCTCATGCTTGACTGACAGTAATTTTTCTCCCCGAAAAAATGCTGAAGAAAAGAAAATTCTAAAGATGAAAGGCTATCAACTTCAGAAAGCTGGAGGTAGAACTGTTGTTGCCTTTTCAGTAGCAATCTCAGTGTGATTGTTGCAGCAGGATTTTCATTTTAAAACTATATCTCCCGTCCAAGTTTGACAAGCCTTATAATAGTAAGAATAAGTACCATAAAACTTACTTTTGATGATCTCAGATGAGTCCATGTGCCGACATTAAATCAAGAACAAAACAAAGGGACAATTTTTTTTCCTTAATATGGAGGTCAAAGCTCAAGAATTCACTCACCTTAGAAAATGCAGATAGGTCAACTGACACAAGGTTGAATTTGTCATATGACAGTCAAATTTTCTACCTTCTTTCACAATGCAAGCATTGAAGAAGGAGAAACACTTTTGTGAGTTCTATAAGACCTGACATAAGCACTTTTTTCAGCTGAAGATTGTAGAAATTCAGAACCTCTTACAAATCAATTCAACACTTATTAGCTGCTTGCTATAAACCAGAAACTAGGCTAGAAAAAATACAAAGCCCAGAATATAACAGAGCTTGCCCTCCTGGAACTTATATTCTCCCTGTTAGAATGTAGTATAGAAGTAGGTATAAAAAATATAAGAAAGTAAATATGAAATAATTTTTCTAAGAGGAGTTCATTATCCCCTGGGTGTGTACTGGGAAGTGGTGCTATGAAGGAAGGAACAGTTCATGTAGGAGATAAAACATGAAATGAACTTTGGAAGAACTTCAGAATTCCAAGAGGTGAGAAAGAAGAGGGGGAAAAAAGCAAGGGATTAAAATGGTGCTCAGAAAATGAAATAAATTTAATGGTCAAATAGATTTTTCACCTTCGTCCTAGATTATGAGTTTTAAATTTTGGAGGGGCCCCCTTTTGCAATTTGTTAAAATGTATAAATCCCTTCATACAAATAATTCAAAATATAAAATTAAATAACAGAAGATTATAAGGAAAAACAATTTCATTGATATGTTTATCATTTTTTTAAGTTTTTTTTTGCTTTTTTTTGGAGAGCAATTGGGGTTAAGTGACTTCCCCAAAATCACATGACTAGTAAGGGTGTCAAGTGTCTGTGGCTGGATTTGAACTCAGGTCCTCCTGACTTCAGGGCTGGTGCTCTACCCACTGCGCCACCTAGCCACCCCAAAATATTTATCATTTTTAATAAGTTCACAGAGCATAGGTAAAAATCCCATTCTAGACAAATAGATCAATAGACAAAGGTAGTTCAATAAAGGGAAGATTCTTTTCAGCGTCCTTGTAGTTCAGAAGACTTGGATTCAGGTTCTGCCTATGACATGTAGTACCTAAGTAATATCTCAAGTGCAGCATCCTTAAAAGAGGCTAAGCAAACTGATGAAGTCTAAAGTGAACAAAATTTAAAAAAAACATATTTCAAATATTTGGGATCCGTGGCCTGCTTCATGGATCGTATGTTATCTATATCTCTACCTGTTTCTAATTGCCACTGTGAGATACAATCATCACATTTTTGCTAATAATACTGTTCAGAAATTGAATGCTAAAAAGCATCACAAACTTTGGCCCTTTCCCAGCTGACTTCATTCATTTGAAGGGTCTCAGCATCAACTACTTTTCCACTATTCCTTCAATCCCAGTACTCCAAAACTACACACTAAGCCAAATGAAAATATATTTCACTTGAGACCTTTACAAGTCTTTCACTGTAAGCTGCTCTGGTATATATCACTATAAAGTTTACCTTCCTCTTCCCTCTCAACCTGTCTTTCCACTATATCCTCTGAAGCTCTTACTTCTTTGTTGAAAAATACCCTCTTCTCCTTATTTTTCTTCCTTTCAAAATCTTCCCATTTTCTATTGCTCATTGAAATCCTCCCCCTACACACACATACCTCACTCTTACAAACACACACACATACAAACAAAGAATTCCACGTCCTTTGGCACCCTATTTAAAGCGAATTTCCCCTCTTCTCAGGCTTTCCAACATGGGGTAAAGAGGAGAAATGAGCATACACTTTGCTATTCACTGCCTCTTCCATATCTTCCTGTCATCATCACTTAGAACCTTTTCCCTCACTGAACATTATACTCTCCAATGATTTCAGTATCTGGGTATCAATATTCTTCAATTCATGCCTATCTCTTTGCTAATGCAATACTCATGCTGGTGATGCCTCAAACATTCTGATCTCCAACAACATTCTATCCTCTCAATCCCATAGTGTCTAGCTCTGCCTTGCCTCAGTCACCCATAGAGCAGCTCACATTTTAGATCACACTATCACATCTAAACTAGAACTCTGGAATTCCTCTCTCTAGAGTTTCCTATCCTTTTATCCATTTCACTTGCCTCACTTCTCTTAAATGTGTTCTTCAAATACACAAATAATCTTTAATGCTTCTATCTTCACCTCCTTAGACCATTCTAAAATCCCTTCTTTTCATAGTCTTCATAAGCCCTTTTAGGAAATCATCACCTACGCTTTTATCTCTCTTGCCCCCAGAACTTAAGCAGCGCATACCTTTCTAATCCTAAACCAAGTCAGCCTCAACATTGCCTTTGTGCCTACTACTAAGATTCTGACTACAGCTAGAGAAAGTTATGAAAATTATATGGACTGAATCCACTAAAAATTCATTTAAATGTTTCTTTTAATAGTACCTGTGTTTCCATCAGTATAGGAGATGTGTGATATGGAAACTACTGATTCAGATAAACAACTGTTCTGTAACTTAATATCTTGAAAGTTTCCAGAGGCAAATGAAAGGTTAAGTAACTTTTCTAGGATCATAGATAGTATGTGTCCCAGGAAAAACTAGTGTCCAGGTTTTCTGGAGTGGGAGAATGGCAAGGAACAGCCCTCTAGCCATTATACAAGACAGCCTTTCTTATGTCATATGACTTCAATTAGGACTTAAACATTATGTTTAGAATCTAGCTACACTTTTACTTGCCCTTTTTTTTCTTTCTTCATATTCTAATTAGTCTTCCTCATTGAAATCACACCCTACTCTAACCCATACTTTATATGACTGACATAATAGCTTTTCTACTGCATATCTCTAACCATGTCATTCTTCTAATCAAACAACATTCAGAACTTGTATATAGGCATTTAGCCTAACATAAAAAATAAAAAAACTCACACAGTATGTTTTGCTATAGCCATATTTCAGTGTCTAGTAAGTTGTCATGAGTATTCCCAGCATTAAAACCCTTCATAGTATGATTCTAACTATAGCTTCTCATTTATTTTACATAATGCTTATTCAACTATTTTATATTTCATCTAAGCTTAACTACTCCCTCTTCTTTCAGTAATACATGGTGTCTTCTACAAGATGTATTACATGGAGAACTATCAGTGCAGGTGGTTCCTAGTCCACAAAATGTGTTTCCTCCTTATTTAGGCCTTTCTGAATTTCTCTGATACTTTAATACACAGTTAATGGGCATCTTATTCCATGAAGCTTTCACTAATCTTTAAATGAGATTGCTGTCTCTCCTCAAATTTTCCTGGACTCATTTGTATGTATAACTGTTATTTTCACCGTAATTAAAAGAGTGTTAAGCGTACTTGGATTTGTATTATATGTTTGTCTTTGTATACCCAGTACCAATATAATGCCTACCATAGAACAATTGTAAAAAAAAACTTTAATAAGTTGAATTATTATAGGTTTGCATTAAGCATCATATCAATGTCCTGGCATGCTATGAAATTAGTATTATTTTTGGCCTTCCTCTGAGGTCCAAGCTCTATTCAGTCCTCTATGCCCCCCTGTAATTGACCTGAAACAAGGAATGTCAATCTTATAAGTCAATGAAAAGGGGTTGAGGATAAAACAGGTCTAGCAGAGCTCAGTGTATAAATTAGTTACAATATAGGATCTTGAGACTGTATACAGATTCAACTGGAAAGACAACAAACAGATAAAAAAAAGAAATATTTGTTTTGAGGTTTTTGCCATCATTTTTAAACTGATAAATGCATCATGTCAAAGGGGATAGAGAGATGGATTCAAATTCTTCTTTTGATATAATTGGGTTGCAAACCCTGATAAGTCAATAACCTCCCAGAAAACATGAGTTAGCAATATGCTTTAATAAGATAACTTCCTCACAAGGTACAGCGCAGATCACAACCCAGAAAAATAAATAAAATATTAAAAATCAACAATGATAATGAAATCACTGCATTCATTTGGACTCTAGCAACCCCAAAATATTTATTACTCTATCAACTCAGTCCTCAAATGTAAACTAAGTGAGGATGTGGTAAGAAATAAATGATGAAGTTGGAAAATGTGACAAAAATTGACCAAA
>JAQQSW010008810.1:0-13381 GCA_028646575.1 Pseudocheirus occidentalis
TCTAAATTAGTGTCATGATGTTCTTACTTTCAATCTAACAATCCAGTCACAAAATTAAGTAATATTAGTCTGAGAGGACTTTTTCTTTACTGAAACCATGTTAAAATAGTCATCTGATCACCCCCCTCTCCTTTCCCAACAAATATGGTTTGCCTTTGCTCCATCTTGCTGCTTAGGAAAAATCACTGGGTCTAAAATAAATGTTACATAATCTCAACAGGGGCCTTCAAAACAGCCAATTTAATTTTTTCACACCTTAATTTTCTCTCCCATTCACCATAGTGCATTCGAAACTATTTTGTCCCACATCACACACACACACACACACACACACACACACACACACACACACACACACGCACGCACACCAACCTTCTCAGTTGAGTTAAACTCCCTGAGGAAAATATCAGACACTTAGTCAGGGTATCTCCCTCTTCCCTCCACATCTCACATCACTCAGAAGTCTTTTTCCACTATCTCCTCAAACTTCATCTCTAATAAGGAGGAAGATCCCTTTCTCATAGGTAAGGCAAACACCTCTACATACATCCTTGATCCAATCATTTTGTCTTCTCCAGGAGACTGCCCCCTCTGACACCCTATCTTCCATTTTCCCAATGCACTAATTGAGGCCTACAAACATACCCACATCTCCCTTATCTTTACAAAACTCCAACTTGGTCCTACCCACTCCCCTTAGCAGATATTCTATAGTCTCCTCCCCTTCTGGACTCCTTGAAAAACTATCTAAAATCAGTACTTCCACTTCCTCTCTTCAAGGTCTTCTAAACATTCTAAAATATAGCCTCCAACCTCAATCAACCAAAATGATTCTCAAAATCAATAACAGTCTCTTAATTCCCTTGTCTCAATTCCCTCACCTGTAATGAGAATCCTTCCCAGCTCTAAAAACCGATGCTCAAGCAAGCACCTGAGTGCATACTATGTACACCAAGCACTATGAGAGGCGAGCCTGGGGTACAAATACAAAAGTGAAACATTTTCCTCAAGAAGCTTATTACACTTTAATGAGGAACCTATGCACATGAGTTAAAAAATACATACAAAAAGGGGAAGGGGGGGGTGGCATCAAGAAAAGTCTCATTCAATTGAACTAGCATTAAGCACAGTGCTAGATGAAGAGACAAAACAACAACAAAATCAAACAGCCCTTGCCTAAGAGACACAAAAAAGTAAACACAAAACTCAGAAGCACCTTTTGAGCAGTCACTGGGATCAAAATTGGATGTTAAAAGAAATCACCAGGTATTTTTTCTAATTTATTGTTGTTGATTAGTGAATAAGTAAAAGGTGCCAATTGACCTAAATTCTGAAGGATGTTAAGAATTCTAAAAGACAGAAGCAAGCTTGACTACTAAAAAGTTTTAAGGAGAGAGTAATATAGGAAATTTTTTAAATGCCCAGCGGAAGAGTTTGTACTTTTAAGTCTGAAAATTTACATACATACTAATGCTTTCCAAGAATTTTTTAAAATGAAAGTCTAAATATTACTCCACATGTAAACATTTCTGAAGTGCCTACTATATGCCTAACTATCCTAATAACAAGCCCATATGAATAAATCCTCTAAACTGAGACTCCTTACACTGTCATTTAAAGTAGTCCATAATCTGCTCAAACCTACTTTCCCAGCCTTGGAATATAACTAACAAAGCTAACAAAGATAATTTAAGGCCCTTCCTAGCTTTTTTTCTTTTCTGAGCTCCAGACAACAGAACTCTGGATAGCTTCACTTTTATATCCCAAAAGAATCTCAAACGTGGCATGTTTAAAACAGAAGATATTTTTTTCTCTTTTAACTTACCTATTCCTGTCAAGGGTACCAGAATTCTTCTCCTCTCCCAGTTTCAAAACCCAGAAGTCATCTTCCACTTTTCACTTTTGTTCTCTCCACTACCACCACCCCATTTTGCAATCAGATACCAACTTCTGTCAATTCTATTTCAATTCATCCCCTTCTCAAACCTGGAAAGACTTACATAAACTAATGCGAAGAACACTGTATACAGTAACAGCAATACTGTATGATGATGGACTGTGAAAAACTTAGCTACTCACAGCAATGCAGTGATTCAAGACAATTCTGAAGGACATGAAAGGTGATGTCTATTTCCAGAAAGAACTGGTGGAGCCTTAATGGAGATTAAAGACACTTTTTCTTTAC
Organism: Pseudocheirus occidentalis; assembly: GCA_028646575.1. Lineage (NCBI taxonomy): Eukaryota > Metazoa > Chordata > Mammalia > Diprotodontia > Pseudocheiridae > Pseudocheirus > Pseudocheirus occidentalis. The sequence goes on from JAQQSW010008810.1 coordinate 2,186, forward strand.
TTTCATTTTTCTTGGTTTTTTTTTTAATTTATGTATCCTTTCACAGCATGACTTACAAGAAAGTATCGTTTTATATGTCTACACATGTATAACCTATTGTCAAATTGTATGCCTTTTCAATGAGGGGAAGAGAAAGACGAGACTTTGGAACTCAAAATCTGAAAAAAAAGAATGTTGAATTTTGTTTACATGTAATTGGGGAAAAATAAAATATTAATTTTTTTAAAAATCTATTCCCTTCTCTCACTCATACCAAACATGCCTCATCTAAGCTCTAGTCTCAAATATTGCGAATCTCTCTGCTCAAGTAATGTACCCTACTTCAAAGGCTCCCCAATACCTTTAACCTTTGGGACATAACTCCACTCCTCTATTTGGCACTTAATCTGCTCCATTCACAATCCTGTAGTTTGTCAAAGCTTTCTATGTACATATATCCCTACAAAAGCCCCAGGCTCCAAAAGGTATTACTGAAGATAAGGGACCATTATCCACTTCCTGATGCCTTGAAAAAGTCTGTCTCAGTAACTTAAGGGTGTCTTAAGAGTGCAACTTTAATGCCAACCCCCACAAGGAGCATGCAGGCCGCACACATGCACACATGCACTCATACATACATACATACACACACAACTTAAGAAGCACTTCCCAATTCCAACAGTTGTAAATCCTACCAAACTCCTAATAATCACTGTTTTTATTTCGTGTATATACCTTGTATTTACTGAATTGTGAACATGCTGTAGGCTTGCCACTGCAAAAAAATCAAGTTCTCTGGAGATAAGGATGGTTCATCTTTGGATTTGTGTCCCTAGGACCCAGCACAAAAGGCATTTAATAAATGTTTCTTATTTCTTATTCTTCACACAATCCAATTCTTGCCAAATTGGACTACTAACCATTTCACAAATCAGACATTCTAGTCTTCTATCTCCTCAAGATTCACATTTGGCCCTGGCAAGGTTGTGATGTACTTCCTCATCTGTACATCCAGGCCCCTTAAGGGCCTACCTAGTTATGGTGCTGCTACCTTCCTAACCTTTCCTAAATTGCCAATCCTTCCCCTAAAGTTCACTCTCCTTAAATTTTCTTAGAAATTTTTTATTAGTCCCAGAAATTATATTTATGTACATATATATCCCCTCCCATATACTACTCTCAAACAGTAACTTTCTTGAAGGTAAGAACTGTTACCTTTGTATACCCAACACACACAGTACCTTACAGACAACTGAGTTTAATGTGTGTGTGCAATTTACCTTAAAAGGATGAAAAATCAAAGGCTAGATACTTTTCCTCATTCAAATTAAACTGTTGATCAAGTGACATTCAAATTGCCAAGAGTAGACTTGAGGAGTAGTGCCTTCTTAGGACCCCTCTCTCTGATCTGGCCTTATAACTTTACTAAGAAAAGAGGCCTTTCTCCAAGAGCTCCCTTTCTATTCCCTAGTTTATATTTTCAAAACCAGAGACCTTCCACTATTCTCTCCCATTGAAGAGATAGTTTTTCTCCTAGAGTCTAGACAAAATCCCTCTACTTGTATCCTTCATCTCCTAAGAAACTGTCCCCCAAATATACCTTATCTCAAATCTCAGTTTCTCCCTGAGGACTCAATCTTTGCAGCCTTGGGGAGGAGGGGGGGAATCTAGATCTCTGTAATGCTTATATATTAAAAACTTTCACAGGACCCTCACATTATGAAATGTTTTCCTTCTTTTCACAACCAAATGCCTAGAAAAAACTATTTACATTGACTCACTCTACTCCCCCTTAACCCTTCAGTAATTTAGCAACCAAAACTCACTGGACCAAAGTTACCAACTGTCAAGTTCCACTTGCTACTTCTTGACTTCTACTTGACTTCTCATCTCCTCACCATGTTGGTAACTCAAGTTTTGGATACCACCTCCCTCAGTCTCTTCTTCCCTCTCAATGGAGGATGGAAAACAAAATTCCTCCAAATTTTCCTTAATAAAGGACAGAAACTGCCCTTCCAGCTCACTCCACTCACCATCTAGAGCACTGCCTGCTTTAAAATCCATGAAACAAGTCCCCACACCAGGTACCTCCTGGTGCCCCCCACTTCCAGATTCCTTTTTGTGTGTGTGTAATCACCAGTTAGATAGTAAGCTCCTTGAGGTCAAGACCCACCTTTCTTTTTTTTAATATGTATCCCCAACACAGAACAGTGTCTTTCACATAGAGCTGAATAAATATTTACTGACCTAAAATGAACTGGCAGTCTTTTCTCAATACTTAGTATTCATTTGCAGGATTTCACAGTCAACAACCCTTCTACATACTTTCTTTTCTCTAGGTGTTCAGGACGCTACCTCTTCCTAGTTCTACATATCTCAAAATTCTCTGCTATGAAAACGTTAATATCCAGCTGCCTGACTGTGCATATATACCATGGGCTCTGGTTCCTGGATCCTGTTTTCTTCTCATATAACACTCTCACTTAACTAATCTGATTAGATCTTATAGGTTTAATCATCTCCATTCAAATTTAGTATGTCCACAGTAACTCCTTGTCTTTTACCCACAAAAACCTTACTCCTACAATGAATTGCCAATCGCTACCAAGTACCACCAATCTTCCAGTCATCTAGAGTTATTCTTGATTTCTCATCCACCCTCACTCCACATAGTCACACCGTTGCCATTTGCCAAGACTACATCCATAACAAGCCTTGAATATATGCCCTTCTATACACTCATAGGGCAACCGATCTAGTTCAGGTCCTTCCTACCTCTTGTGTAAATCGCTGCAATATTCTCCTAATAAATGTCCCAGACTCAAATCTCTTCCCAAACCCACTGCCCACAAAGCTACCAAAATGACATTCCCAAAGTAAAGTCATATGACCATGTCATTCTCCCGTTAAATAGTCTCTACTCTAAATAGATTAGTCTCCCTATTACCTCTAAAAATCAAACGCAAATTCTCTTCTTGTAGTTCTAAGCCCTTCTCAACCTGGATCCAAACAACCTTTCTGAGTTTACTTCCACACATCACTCCCCTTCATGAATTCTTCAATCTAGCCAAAACAACCTTTACGATATTCTTAATACTTGGTATCCCTTCTATCATCCCTCCACGCCTGGAATGAACTCCATTACCCCTCTCAGAACATGTCATCTCCTACATGGAAGTCTTCCCTCATCCAACCCCCCAGTCATTACTGTTGTCAACTCCATATATCTACTCTGTATATATGCTGACATGTGTACTGATTGTCTCTCCCCACCACATAATAGAACACGGTCCTTGAAAGCAGAATTTGATAAGGAATTATACATGAAAAGGAAGAGAAAGTTAAAAAAAAAAACCTTGCAGGATAGGAACAGCACCTAAAGCCCCTGCCCCATGCAATTTAGGGTAATTTTTCCTTAAAAGGTAGAACTCAGTATTTTTTTAATTTAATGTTAAAAATTGTCTTTACACAACTAGGGAGAAAATATTATTTTTAAAAAAATATTAACTATAAGTCTTCCAAGACAATATAACAAGAGCAATCTTAAAATTAAGAGTTCTACCTACAGGTTAAATAACAAAGCTTAAGACAGTAAACTTGAAGTACTCTAGCCATATAATTAAGAATTAGGTCATTGCTCAATTTTATCCTAGGGCTATCACCATTCAACATACAGAGCTAATTTTGCTTCCTCTCTTCTTAAAGCTATTACAGAAGCAAAAGTCTCCTCCAAATATATAACCATAGAGAAACAGAACTATGAAATATGAAAGGCTTTCATAGTTTAGAGGTTTCATACATAGCAGGAGTTAAAATATTTTTGGTATAATATACAAAGAACAAGACACAAAGTTGAAAAACTGCAACATAATCTCTGCCTTGAGTTCACAATCTAGTAGAAAGGTAAGATGTATACAAACTGTAGTATGCGTTATATGATGATTTTTTTTAGTGAATAGTAACCTGAGAGATTCAAGGAGGGAAGGATTTACTCCAAACTACAGTTTCAGGGATGGTTCTATACTTGAGCAAAAGCACTGAAGCAGAAAAGGATAAAATGAAATCAAGGAACACCTAGTAGCCTAATTTGGCTACAGAGTACATGGAGGTTTAAGGACTGAAAAGAGGCTGGAAATAATGGTAAACTGGAGTTAACAATAGAAAAATTTGAATGATGGGCTAAAGTAGTTCAAGCTATAGGTAAGAGATAGCAACTGAATTATAAATATAGGTGTATTCTAGTCTCATCATTCCAATTATTTTTTAAATTACATTGGTACTATTAATCTAGGAATGAGATTATTGGGACCTTAACTAGAATAGATATTAGGAGATATTAGGATAGATAATATATAATATAGACAATATATATTATATAATAATATATATTATAGATAATAATAATAGATATTAGGACTAATATTAGGAGATATGCTGGGGGTAGAATTAATTAGGTTTTGGCAACTGATTAGAGAAAGGAGGTGTGTAAGAAGAGTAAAAAGTAACTTCAAAGTTTCATGCCTGATAACTGAAAGAATGACAGTATCATTAATGAATATTTCAAATTAGGTGAACAGGCTATGTTTTTTGAAAGGAAAATATACCCTGCTCCTTCATTTAAAAAAGTATACCATTGCCTCTACTAGTAAGTTTTAAAATGTTTTAAATTTCTTCCACTTAAGAAGGGACAGGTCAGACATCTCAAATAATTCCTTATTTCCTACCTAGCGGTGCTCATTTTGACTTCTGACTTCTCCACCACGTTCCAAGTAAAGTCATCATTGAGATGTCTCATCATCTTGAAAGATATACTTAATTACTCACATCTAATCAGTACCCTCTGACTGGAAGGTAAAACCATAAACTCCATTTTAGGAGAGGGGAAAGAAGACACATTTCCTCATTTCTTACCAGTGTCTGTCTTCTGGACCTCTGACTTCCCTGGCAGCCCATACTTCCTGTGCACTTCACCATGCCCCCTTGTGTCCCATCCTCTTTCAGGTTTGTACACTGTCTTCCCCATTAAGGTCCTTGAAGTCAAGGGCTCTTTCTTTTTTGTATCCCCAGGTCATGGTAGAGCACCTAGCACAAGCATAGTAGGCATTTAATGTTCACTAATTATTAAATTAAGTGCTTGTCACAAAGCTTCAAAGATGATTCTACAAACTGCGGATTGAGATGAGGTGTTAAGAGTTTCCCACTCCATCTCTTACTAGTATCATTTTCATATTTAATTTCAGTAAGCCAGTAAGAATCAGATCCTCAGGGTGGCTAGGCGAAACAGTGAATAGAGCACAGCCCTGGACTCAGGAGAACCTGAGTTCAAATCAGGCCTCAGACACTAAAGCACAAAACGAGAGGTGTGACCTTGAGCAAGTCACTTAACTTAATTGCCCCTCCAAAAAGGAAAAAAATCAAATTCTCTACTCAATGCACTGCAGTCACTAGAATTTGACTGGTACTTCTCTTGAATAATCCAAAGCAAATGTTAATTAAGATATGTACGTGGAGTCCAGTGTTTCCCATCAGGATGGGGATCTACCCAAGTATTTTAACTAGCAAGCTGGGATTTTCCTACAACTGCACTTTCCCAATGGACTCACTATTCTGCAAGCACAAATCAATTCTCTCCTATCAAACTCATAATATTCCCTTTCATTTCTAGGATTTGAATCCTAGTTGAGATAGGATCTCAGAGATCTTTGGTTCCACCATTAGCTCCTACTCCTCTTTCTCTTCTCGTTTCTATAGTCAGAATATTCTTTTTTCCAAATACCATGATGACTGAGTTCAACAATTTGGGTCAAAGCTACTTCTATCATAGTCAAATGAATTCAAGGCACCTAAATCCATACAAAACAAATACACTTGGGGCGGCAAGGTGGCGCAGTGAATAGAGCACCGGCCCTGGAGTCAGGAGTACCCGAGTTCAAATCCGGCCTCAGACACTTAACACAAAAAACTAGCCGTGTGACCTTGGGCAAGTCACTTAACCCCAACTGCCCTCCAAAAAGCAAAAAAAAAAAAAAAATACACTTAAAAGTTTCCAATAAGCTCAACTGTACAGCAATAACCTGAGCTTTGTGGGATTCAATAATTAATGTCAATAAAAAACATTGTCATTAAGAAAATTCTTAGAAACATTAAATACCATACCACATTTTGTACTCAAAACATCAGTAATATAGGTATAATAAAGTTACTTCAAAACAGCCAGCCTATAATCATGTTTTCTTTAAATGGCACCTTTGTTGTTTAATCCTTTCAGTCATATCTGACTCTTCCTGGCCCCATTTGGGGTTTTCTTGGCAAGGTTACTAGGGTGGTTTGCCATTTCCTTCTGCAGCTCAGTGTACAGATGAGGAAATTCTGGCAAAAAAAAGGTTAAATGACTTGCCCAGGGTGTCACATAGTTAATGTTTGAGGACAAGTCTGAACTAAGGAAGTCTTCCTGACTCCAGGCCCAGCACTCTGTGCAACCTTCAACTATCTAAAGTATCAATCCCTTTGTACAATCACAATTTCAATTAAAAATAATAACTGCTGGGTAAGAGGTGGGGAGGAAGGGGAGAAAAATCTGAAACTCAAGTGATTCTGGAACTGAATCTTGTAAACTAAAAGTACAAACAAGTCAATAAAAAAAATTGTAAAAAAAACAACAAAAAATGATCAGAAAAAATAATAACTTCTGACAGTCATGCAGTAATCAATGATTTTGCAAAGCACTTTATACATATCATTTTCAGTCACCCTCCATGGTAAATTTACTAATTATTAACCCTCTTTACAAGAGTCTTCAATGAAGCAGGATCAAAGAGAGATCAGGTGACTTGCCCATAGTCAAATCATTAGCTAGGAGTCAAATCTGGGCATTTAGGAGCTTGCTTTTTTATAATCGAAGATTACTCTATGGGAAGGGAAAAGGAAAGATAAGTTTATGTACATCAGAAAATGTAAGAACAAGAGATAGTTTTAAAAATTTTAACATCTCAGTAAAAGTCAAAGAAAACAGTTTTCTCCATTTTTCCTATTGACTATTTTTTAAATTATTAAATCTTTTCAGCAGGCAACACAGCAAATTTTGATATCTTAGAATTGGTTTGCTGAATGTTCTGCTCTAAGACTGCTATACATTTTCATCCTATGCACAAATGTCAGTTTTGTTAAAGTCTATGCCACTCCAATATTATTTGTGACACTTATGAAAGAGGGAAGGAACATAATGGTATCTTGTTTTGCTCCCACAGATGTTAGTGGGAGATAACCAATCCTCCTAAGCTGGGGAGGAAACTTGCTTATCTTATTTTACCCAGACAATGGTCATCCTGGCACCAGGGGGACTGGAAAGGCTGGGATGCGATAACTGATTCAAACCTGAGGGTTAACACCCAGGTCACAAGCATCCATACAACCAAGTCTACATAATCTGCATAAGAAAGGAATGTAGGGTAATTAAGAATGTAAACAACTCTTAACTAGTTGTTCAAACCTCACATGGATCTTTCTAAGAGCACATGATCTGGGCAGCAGTGAACAGTGGAAGTTCCTTAGGGCTGGAAGTGCCTTGGGGCTACCTCCCAGACTTTGCCTGGGAAGTCCTGCGATCCCCAAAAACATGTGTCTCACAGTAGCAAATTATTGATTTCAAAATACAAATTCAATCTTTAGGATCCGCTTAAATACAGATCCAAACAGGATTCTGAACCCCTTAAGAATTCTGAAAGCAGACTAATAGAGCAGCTCAGTAGTTATACAGTGTTTGACTTGGGTTTCAAGGTACTCCAGAAGTAAACAAAAATTGGAAAAATTAGTATTAATATTCCTTTCCACAAGTTAATTCAAATATCAACCCAATAAACAATGGAGTAGAGGCCAGAGTACCTGAATTTTCATAACTACAAAACCCGTTTGTTACATTCTAATAATGGTTTTTTATTTTAAGACCTATGGCAATTTTAAAAAAACAAAATGAGAAGTTTTTTCAAAATTCATTTGCAATGGTGATTTCCCTAGAGAAAAAAATGGACCCTTGAACATCTTTCTAAATGCCATGTGATTTTTTTTTTTTAATGCAAGCTAAAACAGCCTGAAATAGAAGAGCTGGTCTCAAAATCAGAAAGACATGAGTTTAAGTCCTGCCTTTGACCCACACTGGCTGTAACCCTGAAAAAACCATTAACCTCTCAGTGTCCAAGGAAACTAAGACTATAGATTGCAAAACTTTTGCTGATCTGCATTGGTGCAGGCAGATTTCTACACTACCAAAATTACAGGTCAAAAAAATTGCTTTATACTTTGATTTCTTGATGGAAACATTTATCTTAAAGGCACTTTTGGGAAAGTAAACTCATTACCAAGTCACAAAACGTTCAATTATTTCTATGCAACAAACATTTCCTATGCACCTATTTGTAAAACACTTAGGAAGATAACCAAGGAAAAACACAACCCTCTGTGCCCAAGGTTTTAGTCTAAGAGAATGAAACACCCAATAATTAGTCCATCATAACACATGATGAGTATAACAAAGTCGTCCTTGAAATCCAAGAAAGCAGTGTCATTATCCATGAGAAATCAAGAAAGACATTTCTGGAGGAGGTAGCATTTTAATACTACGTTTGAAAATTAATCAACATTTCCCATCCCATCCCCTGCATCCTTACCTCCACTCATAAAATCCTTCCCACTTTAAGATGCAGCTATTCAGTACCAAATTCTCAGTTTTGTCTTTCCAGATCCTCCCAGCTATTACAGTCTATCATACATTTTTTCTGGATATACTAACATTACAGACATGCTCTCCCCTCAAAGTATGAAACTCCTTGAGGACAAAGATTTGTTCTATTTTATCTGTGTGGTGAATAAGCACTTAAGTGCCTACTACTACATGCCAGGCACTGAGCTAGGCTCTGGAGATTAACAAATACATAAATTTAGATTGGGAAGAAACCTCAGGTCATCTCCTCCAACCTCTTGTCCAAACCCCTCCCCTTCCCACCCAAACCTCAGTTTAAAGTTCAGGAAATTAAGGGTCAGGGAGCAGAAGTGACTTGTCCAAGGTAACAAAAGCTGTAAATACAAGGTTTGTGATGTGAACTTGTCTTCTGACTCCAGATCCAGCAATTTCTTCATGATAAAATAACTCACAAACCACATGAAGAATATTCAGAGATTAAAGTGAAAGACTGTTGTGTGCACCCCAACTGTGTGCAACACAGATCCTTACTTAAATAACAGACAGGGTTCTCAAGGTAGGAAGCAGAAAAGAATGGTTTATTATGATCTCAAGAAAGGGAAACCCCTCCTTCTGACAAATAGCCAAGGAGAAGCAATTTACAAAAGGAAATGGCCAAGTTATAAAGCCCTAATTCGGATTTCTCCCTCAACCGCCCTGCTGACCCTTTTCTTCCATTGGCTGGAAGTCAGCTGCACAATCTAAGCCTGGCAATCTACTTCAACTACCTGAACAATAGTAGACCACCCAAAATGTACAGTTGAGATAGCACTTCTGTTCTTATTTGGCATATCTTAATGATGAGGTGTAGGCTCTGTGAGCCCCCTTGAGCTCTCCTTGAATCTTTGAGGTACAGGCTCTGGGAAACCCCTTCAAGTCTTACTGAATCTTCCCACTTTAGGAGGCATTTGCTGAGGCCATAAGTATTTCATTGTGGCTGGGGCCCAAACCTCTGTTACTAGCCTGGCCCTCCATTGTCCATCTGCTACCCACCCTGAAGCCTATCAAAATATCAATCCACTCTTGCACTGACTTCATTAACTCCTCCTGGAGACCCTCCCCAAACTCATTACTGGAGTCTGACCTCACTGACTCCTCCTGAAGACCCTCCCCAAACTCCTCCTCTAGACCACCCCTAGATTCCTCTGTATATAAGAATCCCATCTTCCCTCCATGTGGTGTGAAAGCCCCATAGAATAGGCTAGCAGAGATTTGCTCTGTGAGAGCACCACAGAATGCCCTACCAAGACCTACTCTGTCCTTCCTGCCCAATGCAAGCATCACAGATGCCTAGGCTCCTTAAGAGTCTACTCAATATGGCGAACTTTCAAGAAACTTTACTTTTCTTTGGCTGAGAAGACTTGAGTGGAATTCTTTTGGCAGGACCTGGCATGTTGGTATTTTGGAGTCTCGTGCAAACCTAACCCTCTTTGGGTAGCCTCTTCATTTTTATGGTTCTCTGACCGGGAATCAAACCCCAGGCCCCGTCAGTGACAGTGTACTGGGCAGGAACTAGGTAAGTAGAAACTTCATGGACTTAAGAATGAAGTAGCCAGGGGGGTGGCTAGGTGGCACAGTGAATAGAGCACCAGTCCTGGAGTCAGGAGGACCTGAGTTCAAATCCAGGCTCAGACACCTGACACAAAAACTAGCCCAGTGACTTTGGGCAAGTCACTTAACCCCAATTGCCCTCCAAAAAGCAAAAAAACAAAAAACAAAAAGTAAACAAACCAATGCAATTTTGATTTATAAAATTTTTTTTTAACTAGTAGGCAAACAGTTAAGGAAAAATAGTTAGAACATTTACAGGGGGAAATTTTATCACTTCAAAGTTCCAGTTTCCCATTTTTACAGGCAAGAAGCAAACTGAATCACCCCAATCAATGCTTCTTCCTATATATTCTACTTCACTTGACCCTATCTTCCCCAACTTCATGCATGGTGTCATATAACTACTTTTTCCTCTCTCTTCAATCCTCTTTTTATTTGCTACAAAGAGTAAATCAATTACCCCCTGACCTCCATTTTTTGGTGAAGACCAAGATGAAGGCAACCAGGTCAACAAAATACAAATATTTTAAATAAGACAAAATATGATTTCTAATGAAACTCTACAGTATATGCTTTTAAGTTTTAGATCTATTAATATGGCGGCATTTAAAGCTCACAAACCCATTCAACACAGTAATACCACTTTTGGGGTTGTATTCCAAAGAGATCATAGAAGTGGGAAAAGGACCCATATGTACAAAAATACTTAATGCAGCTCTCTTTGTGGTGGCAAAAAAACTGGAAACTTAGGGGATGCCCATCAATTGGGGAATGGCTGAACAAGTTATGGTATATGAATGTAATGGAATACTATTGTGCTATAAGAAATGGGAAGGAGATGGACTTCATAATTACCTGGAGAGGCTTATACGAATTGATGCTAAGTGAGAAGAGCAGAACCAGGAAAAATTTGTACACAATCACAGACATAT
>JAQQSW010008812.1:0-13380 GCA_028646575.1 Pseudocheirus occidentalis
TCTCTGGTTCTAGTAAATTTACATAATTTTCTTTCATAATTTCTTGAATATGATATTTGGGCTTTTTTTGAGGAGTGTGTATAGAGAAGGTAAGGTTTTAAGACTATCCAATTATTCTTAAATTATCTCCCCTTGATCTGTTTTTGAGGGCAATTATGTTTGATAGGAGATACCTTAAATATTTTATTTTTTCAATCTTTTGACTTTATTTTAATATTCCTTACTACATTGAATCATTGATATATGTTTGGTTGATTCTAGGTTTCAAGAAATCTCATTCTTGGTTACTCTTTTAATAAAATATTTGTTTTTCCAAGCCTTTCTTCTAAACCCATTATTTCTTTTCCAATTCTTTTCTCCAGTACTCTCATTTTGTTTTCAAGTTAATATTTTACCTCATGTTTCATTTCTTCTGAGAATTCTAGTTCATTGGGTGCCCAAGCCATGTTCTTCTTTGAGGCTTTGATTGTAAATACCTTACAGCCCATCTTTTCTGCATTTCTATTTTTGCAATCTTTGTCACCATTTTAGCTCATTATAGTGGTAGTCTGTTTCTTATTCATTACTTTCTGAATTGGTGTTTTATGTTTGGACCAGGCTCTGCACATTTCTGGAGAGTATGTTTGCTTTTTTTTTGTCCTGATATATATTCTCTGGGTCCTGATCCTGCTTTCTCCAGTTATTAAGCTCAAGTTTCAGCCTACAAACTTTCAGTGAGCTCTCACTGGTTTGATATAGAGTCTGATGTCTTTCTTTCTGGTTTGAGCTATGCAAGTTTCTGATTCTGGTTTGGGACTAGGTAATACAACTATAAACTTGCCCTTAGAGGGAGCTCCTGTGGTCCTCTCCTTGTTCTAGCCTTCTGTTAGCTACTTAAAGGCTCTTCATGTTCAGAGAAACAGAACTTCAGGTTCACCTTTGGTCTGAGTTCCCTGCCCCAGTAAATCAGTTGCAGACCTCAAACCATGCTAGGAGCTGAATAAGAGAATGTACTCTAGGATCATAACCACTTGGCTGCTGCTCACTTTTAATCTTACTCTTTCTCCAGTACAGACTTAGGTCTGCAACTGCTCCAGGTCTGGTACAATTGCAGGTCAGTCACCCCTAAAGTTAGGTCCTCTCCTCAGTGTACACTCAATCTAGACTCCAGAAATGAGATTTAAGCAGCATAGCTGCCTTTTGGTTCCTGTTCCTACTTTCTGTTAGGTCTGTCTCTGTCATATCTAGGACCACCTTATGGTCCAAATCAGTCCCTCAGCTGGAAGGATCCACTTAGCACTTGTTCTGACTAGACCTCCTTCTCAATATCTTCAGACCTTTTTTGTATCTCACTATGCCTACCTGGGCTGCAATGGCAACTTTTCCTTGAGTTTATGGATCATAGATCTAATGGGTACTCTTTCTAGATCTTTGTAGGAGTGGTTGTGAGGGAAGAACTAGGTTGTCCTACTTCTATTCTGTCATCTTGACTCATCACATTCGCATTGTTTTTAGATAAATTTCTGATAGACATGGTTTTGAGTCATTCCTATTATGTTATTATGTTATTTGAAGTGTTCTATGCGTTCTTTTGTTATTATATTTATCACCAGTCATTCAGCAAGCAATATTAAGCTCCTATTACATTCTAGGCACTGTACTGTGCATAGGAGATACAAAGAAAGAGAAAAGGTAGACCTAAGTCTTAGGGAGTTAGTTCCCAGTCTAATCGGTCATCATTTCATTGTCATCACTGTCATCATCATTAAATGAGAAAATACAAGGCATGCAGGGCCAAAGTAAATTGAAAAATAATACAATCACCTCCTTAAACTTCTCCTAAATTTGTATCAATAGAGGAAGAAAACAACCAAACTGAGATTGAGGGTTAGCTGAACCACTGTTATACAATAGCATACAAAGTATGCTTATAAATAGAAAACTTATAATCAGCAACTTGACAGGTAATAATTTTCCAACATGTACCAGGCATATCATGTAACATATCTTTTGCATCTTGTTTGCTTGTGTGAATTTCGTTTTGAAATAATACTACCAGGTAGTAATTTTTCTTTCAAAGTAAGGCATTATGAAATAGTATCAAGGAAACAAAGAATTAAACCAAAGAAGTTTGTGGCCCTGGAAGACAGATCAAACTCTCACATATGCTGACGTTCAGAATATTTATGCTATTTTACTGTATCAAAACTGTATTAATAATAATAGCTAATATTTGTATAGTGCCTTCTATGCTCCAGGTAGTGTGCTAATCAATTTACATATCTTTTCTCATTTGATTCTCAACAACCCTAAGAGCTAGGTCCTATTATTATCCCTATTTTACAAACAGGGGACATTGTGGCAGACAGCGATTGAGTGATTTATCCAGGGTCACATAGCTAGGAACTGTGTGAGACCAGATTTGGACTCAGGTCTGTATGACTCCAGGCCTGATAGTGTTCACAGTTGATGACCTTTGCAGTCAAGAATTTAGAGAAACATGACACCTAGTTCACCTAGAGATTTCAGCAGCTTCAGGTATGTCCTAAATGATTATCATGATGACATAATAATAATAATAATAATAATAATAAATGTGACAGTAGTGCAGTTTAAATTTAGAAAACTCACCAGTAGTTGTTGCTGTGTGAGAATATTAACCACTGGTCCTGTCCACTGGTTGTGTTTAAATCCATATCTTTTGCTACTGATTTCCTATTCTTTCTGTCCTTTAACTGAACTTCAGAGCTGATAAATGAAGAGATAGTACTCTATTCCACAAGCATCAGAATATTATACCTGATTATTATTTATCAATATTACAATGGAAAAAATTATTCATGTTTGAAAGTAGGGGATTTTAAAAGATACTCTGCATGTATATGCTATACTTATATTTATTATATTAAGATAATTATCACATACACACATTTGCGCATAGAGATAAACAGACAACTCTATTTCAAGATAATTTATTTTCTTTGTAATCCTGTATATTCTATTTTTATGAATTTAAGCCATTATTCTGAGAAGTGATTTATAAACTTCAGCAAATGAGGTCCATGACACAAAATAAGGTTAAGAGTCACTCTAAATCTAAAGTCTCAGTTTCATTGGACAAAGTCAAGATAGTCTCTTGATAAAATTCAAGGTTATACCTGACTCATAGAACCAGTTTTCCCATTAGTCAGTATGGTGTAGAGGAAAAAAAGACTGGATTTGGAGTTCCAATCCTGGCTTTGCTGTTTGGCATCAATGGAACCTCAGGCAATTTCTCTAGGACTTGGTTTATTTGTTTAATTTTTATTTTTTAATTTTAATTTAATTTCTCTAGGACTTAGTTTCCTCATTTGTAAAATCCTGACAGGTAAGATCTGAACCAGCTCTAAACCAGTGATCCTCATTCATGGACATAATTATTTAGTAAACAGTAACTGGTGGATAGTGCCAGGAATTACTGCTACAACAACAAAGAAATGATTTTGTCCATTAGCTCCTTGATGTGGACTCCTTTGATCTAAATCCATAGAAAACAGATACAGAGACCATCAATGATTTGAGGCAGCCAGGTAGCACTAGGAGTAGACTTCTGGACCCATAGTCAGGAAGGCCCAAGTTCAAAACCAACCTCAGATACTTAATAACTCTGTAACCTTGGGCTAGTCACTTAATATTATTCTCCCTTATCTGTAAAATGGGGGAAATAATTGTGCCTACCTTTTAGGATTTTGAGGATAAAGCAAGATAACCTTTGTTAAATGCTTTGCAAAACTTTTAATGATGTACAAGGACTTTATTGTTATATCTGTTATTGCTATAGCAATCCTAGCTTTTGTAACTTGTTTTTGATTCAACAGAGCTTGTGTTTCTCTGGCACAGTGTTGAAGAACCCATTGCTACTTTTGAGGCATGATGAAGTATTAGAGTCATTATACTTTGACTCTGGTGTTTTATAGAACTCTCTAGTTGGAATAGCAAGTTAAATGCCTTATTTTTTTTGTCTTTTGACAGAGATCAGATAATATATGCAGTCCTTGATTTGAACTTAACAAATTGAGGTTACTGTACTGTTAAATGGGAATTGTCTCCCTTTACTAGACAGTTTACAAAGACTGTTAGTCGGTAGCTAAAACCAAAGTAATATCACTTGCTTAGCAGCAAAATATAATAGATACACACATATATTTGTATGCATATATATGTATATAGGTGATTGTATATAAACATATATGCACAATTATACATATGTGCATGTATGTATACACACTACATGTATGTATGTGCATGTGTATATAGATCTGTGGTGTTTCTCAAGCCAAGAAGACTCTTCTTAAACCTACCAGCATAGCTCCTTTTGTAACAGATTCATTGCAATGTCTGTCCAGCAATTTTGGTGACAGCACATCTTTGTAATTCTGAATAGCTTTCAAAATCACAACGGACAAAAATGCTACCCAACCCCTCATTTAAAAATAAACTCTAAACCAAGCTTTCCTCCTTTTATTGGACAGAATTTTGTTAGCTTACAAAGCACTTTAGACTAGATGTGTCTCTATGTTTCTGCGCTACTTTCCTTACATATAGAACACTCTTATAGGGGTTCTTAATTTATAGTGCTTTAATTAAAAAAAGTTTTGATAAGTATGTTTCATTATAATTGGTTTCCTTTGTAATTCTATTTACCACATTTAATTTTATTTAATGCATTTAAATCATTATTCTGAGCAAGAAATCATAGGCATCACCAGATTGCTAAGGGTTCCACAACACAGGAGAGGTTAAGAACATCTGCATAAATATTTAAAGAATGGCATTGAATTGTCTGAACATTGGTTGTCTAGATTAGGTGAGAAGGCCTGATATGAAAAGTTCTTCCTAAGGATTAAATATCACATAAATTGAACCTACTGTAATTATTAGTCATGGAATCCTACCTATCCTTCAAGATCAAAGTTTTTGAAAAAATTCTTAAACATGAGGGATTTTGGGTTGAGCTATATTTCAGGAGTGTAGAAAACTACTCATGAAATAGAAGACTTTTTTTTTACCTTCTCAATTTTTATATTTTTTAGTGAACGTGAAAGATATTTCTTGAAATGGGTTGTTAAGTGAAAATTCACCCTGCAGTGTTTCATTGCCATATCTTCCTACCCACCAACCTGACATATGTCAAAATGCTCTATTATACCTAACAAAAAAAGGAAAAGAGCTGATGTGCCCATTGGTCCTTAAGATTATATTTCTGAAGAGCAAGAGTTTTTACTTTCCTCATCCACCTTTCTAATCTTTTTATCTTTGTTTTTAATTAACTTCCCAATGGTAGAAGGGGATTAAAAAAGCAAAGCATGCATAAAGGTAAATGGAACAGAATAGACCATCATTTTATTTTTTTTTAGTAGTAGCTACATTTTATACTTTAAAAATCGTAAATAGCTTTATTTCCTGCTAATGGAGTAATTTATATAGCATCTACTATCTTCATTGACAGTGCCTTTTACCCAGTAGCAAATGTGCAGCATTTACTGAATCAATTACTTGAGTTATGAAGAGGAGCACAAAGCTTCATTGCCACTCCATTCTTCTCAATAACAAAGGAGAAAACACATTAAAAACTAGCATTGATGGGTTGTTGTGAGATTCAGTCAATGAGCTCTCCCAGAGTTGAAATTAAAAGGCAGTTAGGAGAAAATTGTTTTCTCTGGTCATCAGTCACAATGTGAAAGGCCTTTTTCACAATGATTAATTAAAAGCCAAAAGAGAGAGAGGAGAGAGTGAACTTTAATAAAGTATCTAACTGGTTTTCAGTAGCATCATGAGTTAATGGACAGTGGTTTGCCTTGACTAAGTGTTATTGCTCCAGTCCATAATTTCATCTTGAAAATGGGCAAGGGAGTGAATCTTCCTCTTTGTAATTGAGTATTGATTTGAAAATAAATGGCAGTGAAACTCCCACTGAACTGTCAGGATATATTCTGGACAGCACTGACAATAAATGATTTCTGGTTCATGTGAAAGTTATGGATCAGCTTGATACTTAAACACATAGAGGGCTCCTGCAATCTGTCTTCCATTTTATCAAGTTTCAGATGGTCAATAGATGACACCACATAGAAAATAGCATTCATGGACTGGGACCCAGCTCCCTCCCTATTATGATCCTCCTTTGTAAAATGTTTCCTTGAATTTAGGAAGCTCTTTTAAAAACAGCAGGTCCAGATGTTTGGTTCACCTTCCAAATAATAGCCTTCCTGTAAAGACAGCACTTAGGGTACTTTTGAATGCATTTTCAATGGAGGGGGTTTAAAACATCATTATAAACATTTCAACTCGTTTGATAGATCCCTTTCCTTTCCCTGTGCTAAGTAGTAAAATTGGGTGTGAACTGACCCATCGCTAAAATTGTGCCACTTTCTAAACTGTATTTTATTCTCTCATTCAGACTCAAGATAGATGGAGCTATCTAGGAAATGGAAAACTGTCGAGGGAGGCGAAAAGTGAACTCAATGAAAAAAGGGTAAAGAATAATGGAGAAAAAAGAAAGATTTAAGAGAAAAATCTTCGAGTAATTTTAATATATTCTCCACAAAGCATCTAAATTTGTTTTAATATATAGTTTTCTCTACAAAGCCATGTAATTGGCAGGTCCTCCGAAATAATCAAACAATGTTAATTACAGCTGGATACCAGCAGCTAACTCTAGTTCATTGATATTCACAATAGCTGAGGCTTTGCTGTCTTCATGCCATCCTGGCATTCTGGTTTCCACTCACACGCCAGCCCCAGAACCTGCCCTGATATTTAACATTTCCACATTAGCAATTTTTATGTTACAATAATAATAATAAAAAAAAGAACAAAATGATACCAGGAGGAAAATACTGCCGCTTATCCTCCTTTCTCATTAATTACCAAGCTGTGCACAGCTGAGAATGTTTTATTAACGACTCAGGAGGTCTATCTAATGTATCTTCTGATTGTTAGAAAGGTTTCACAGATTATTCTCCTTATTAGGAGTGGAGGGGTTGCTGTAGCCAGTGGATTTCAGGGATATGTTGCTTGAAAAGCAATACTTTCTAGAACTGTTGAAATGGAATTTAAGAGTCACAGATTGGAAGGCACCTTCAGCGGTGTAGTTAATTTCCCCCTTCTCAACCTCAGAAAAATGAAATAATTTGACAATAATGGTGCTTTCTGTATTACAATAACCATTAGTCTAATGGGCACAGATTAAATTAAACAAAAAGGGTTCTATGAATTATGCTTAAATAATTTGCCCAAAAAACAATCACTTCCCAAAAAGCCCATTTAGTTTTGTCATCTACAAATCACAGTTCAGAATATGTGAAAGATACTTCTGGTGATGAAAACTTGGACTAATGTAGGAAATTTTGTTTGTAGTTGAAATATTCATGATGTGGAAACCTTTCTCTACCAATACCCATAGATGACTGCTTTAAATTGTGTAATCCTGGAGAGTTGCATGAGAGCACAGTGAAAGGTTAAATAGCTTTGCCAGAATGATACAACCAGCATGTGTGAGATGTAGGAATGTAACCCAGGCCTTCATGAAGGGGGGAGATGGCTCTCTACCTTCATATTCTTGTTAGTTTTTCTTAAAGTAGAAAACACATTAAATCCTTAAATGCACAAATATACAAGTTATTAGTATTAATAAAGATTATTTGTAATGTCCTAGTTGTCTGTAAAGAGGATGACTTACAACCTTGATTTTCTTTTTCTTTTTTCTTTAAATTACTCAGTTCAACCACCTTGAAAAGGTAAATTAGGTCTGAAATGAAAATGCAGCCATTATCATTTGTAAAGACAATGGTTACCACTACAAGTAAATCCTAGGTATTATAATTTGACTTGGTGAGTCTAAAGTCGGAACTGATCCGACCAAGAGTATCTCACTAGGAAATCTTTATTTTAATCCATGAAATCATATTCTTTTATGTTATATTCAGCACACCAAGCATACAAAGACAAACTAATCTTGCCCTCAAGTTGCTTATATTTTATGGGGAAAACCAACGGGGCACATATGTAAATAATATGCATATATATATATATATACATATGCATACATATATACACACACATATAATTCCTACTATAATATGGAGCATACTATAATACCATATACATTTATACATATTTACATAGATATTTATATATGTATGTATTTATATGTATACACATACATATGCATACCTATATACACATGCATATATACATATATAATTCCTACTATAATATAGAGCACACTACAGTACCACATATATTTACACATATTTATATAGATGTTTATATATACACACATTTATATAGATATAGATAACAAGTATTCCAATTTATCTGGAACATGTGCTTAAGGGGGTGTATTCTGTCATTTGCTCAGAAACACAGATTGTGACCATATTGTGAAGGGCTTTATATTTAGAAAATCCCAAATTTAGCGTAATCTACTTTGTATCTTACTCTGTTTCAGTGCAAATCTTCTGATTCATGAGTCAAACCGATAATTCCACTTTATTATCAATTCAGATGGAGTAGATATGACTTAATAAATCTTGAAGAGTCAATTCAACCAAGGAAAACCACACCGGCCTTTTCCTAACTAACAGTTATAGAATACTTCTGGAAATAGGAGAACCTAACTCTCTGTATTTATTTAAGGTTATTTGTATATCATTGAGTACAAAAGAAAGATGAATAGATTTGAAGAATTCAAATTCTATTTTAATGCAATCCAATTTCTTCTCACCAATATCTTTTTTGACAGTCAATAATAAGTAAGATAATGCTGTAATGGAAAAAGCACTGCCTCTGGCATCAGAGAATTTGAGTTCACACCCCACACGTAATGAATATTACCTATGTGAACATAGACAAATCACCTATTTTACCTGGATTTCAGTCTTTGCCTCTGTAAAGTGAAAGATTGGACTAAATAGTCTAGATTCACGCCTCTTCCTTGGCACTTTTTTTCCCCTAGAGAATCCTAGAGTCTTCTTAAAGGTACTTCTGGGAGAACTTTAGTCTTTGCTGCATCCCTAATTATAACTTGGTATCAGACAAAGGGGAAATCAGTCATTTTCTTTCAAAATGCAGCAAGGATTTGATTCTCTTTCACTGTAACAACCCCAAACTCTAAAATTCTGACATGTTTCCTTTCATCTGACTGAAATTCCTCCCACCTAACTAGAAGCCCACCTTCTCAGTTAAAGCCCAAAACATCATCATTTGGTGGCACTTGATATATTTGGTAACTAAGCTGTTCTTTCTCTTAACAGTGTGTAAACTTCACTGATTCATCTTTGTTTTCAGCAAAGCATTCAGAAGAAAAAGTATTATTTTATCTTTTCATATGTGAGAAAAGTTTATTTTAAAATTGTTTGGAGAATAAAACTACAAAGCTATGAATGGGAACTACTTCTGAATGCAGATTACTTCTTAATTCCATTCCACACTTACATACTTTTTTTTTATCCTTGAATATTCTGTCATTTTTTAAACAACAGAAGCAAAACATTCTCTCTCTCTCTCTCTCTCTCTCTCTCTCTCTCTCTCTCTCTCTCTCCCTCTTTTGATGTATATGTGTAGATATATGTATCTGTTTATATATATGTGTATAAGACAGATGTCTATCATCTGACTTTTTAAGGATTTCTTAACAGATAAAAGACTTTTGACAGAAAAATATCAATATTTTAAGTCTTAGGCAACCATTTAGGAGAGAGATTTGGCGATATAATTCAAAGGATAGTGATTAGCAACTAGGTCACCATAATCATCATCAAATACTAGTTGAGCACCCATATTCAGGATTCAAGATGAGATATTGAGTAGTTAAAGGAAATAGAAGACAAAGTGCCTGACCTTGATACAAAGCAAAAATTAGGGTGGCATGAGTAGGAGTTTACCCCAAGACACTGAAATATAGAGAATATGGAAAGTATTTATTCACTTTAGAAGTATAGATCCAGGGGTGGCTAGGTGGCGCAGTCAATAGAGCACCAGTCTTGGAGTCAGAAGGACCTGAGTTCAAATCTGGTCTCAGATGCTCTACTCCCCCCACCAAAAAAAAAAAAAACCTAGCTGTGTGACCTTGGGCAAGTCACTTAACCCCAACTGCCCTGCAAAAAAAATTTTTTTTTAAATTAAAAAAAAGAAGTATAGATCCAACTGACCTTATTTACTATTTAGAAAGACCAATTAATTAAAATAGAGAGCAAACCAGATGATGGATACTCTCTCCCCCCACCCCACCCACATTGGCTACATTTCAGGCAAACTTTCCTCCTGTCCACTTTGTAGCACCCATGGAGACTCGTATATCTTGGTCTCTGTCCCATTCCATCAAATGAATCTATCTTCCATATTTAATTTAAAGTTTTTCTCATACTGTATGTCCCAATGATACTGTGCAAGACTTTTCCTGGGCAGGAAAAACTGGTAGATATGACTCTGCCTTGGCAGATTTATAGCATAGTTGAAAGGATACACATACAAACATATATATGTATGCATGTGTGTGCATATTATATTTATATGTATGTATACAATGTATATGTAAAAATATAATTGGCAATGTGCTTGGTGCCAAGTGAGAAGGGCAGACAAATTATAGGCATTCAGGGGAAGAAGGGATCACACAGAGTTGTGACAATTCAAATAGACTCTATGTAGGAGAGACCAGTTAATCTTGAAGGAGTGAATAGGATTTAGATTAATGGGGAAGTGCTTAATTTTTTTATTCTCTTTTCTCTGCCAAGAAGGAAGAAATTTGGATTGGGAACAATAGAATAAAAATGGTTAATGGAATTGTTTGCCAAGTTAAGTAGGGAGATAGTAAGACTGTCTAATTGCCTTTGATGCACCAAGCCAAAATGAATTGTACCTCAGAGAACTGAAAAAATTGGCAGATGTGATTGCTGAGCCACTGTCAATGTACTTTGAAAGACCATAGAGAGCCGGAGCCTTGTCCCTAATTATCATTCTTTCTCCAGGAAGTTTAATTGATATTAAAGAGTTGACATCAATCAAGAGGTTGAAAGAGCCCCCCAAAGAGCCTTAGTTAGCAAACTTTTGATCTTGCCAAGTGGAGAGACCTGGCAGCCAAGGAAACACCATGTTAGTATATGAGCTCATTTGTAAACTATTACATAGATGGTTAGCAAAAGCTTATAGACAATATCTTCCACAAAACAAAGAAAAGAGCCGGAAAGAAGTTTGTCACAAATTAGATTTAGACTAACATATGAAACTCAACTGAATAATACCTAAATATGAGAGATGATCACATTTAAAAGATCGCATGCAAATGGTAGGAGATACTTTGAATAACTATGGCTGGGAGCTAAACTGTTAAACAAACAAAGGATTGTGGTAAGCGTAAACATAAATAATTTTGGTTATATAATTAAAAAGTATTTGCATGAGTAAAATCAATGGAACTAAAATAAGATGAGAAGCTGTTGACTGAAGAAAAGAAACCTTAACAAATATCTCTGATGGAGGTCCAATATCATATGAAGGCACATACATATATATATATACACACATGTGTATATATATGTATATATGAGAATATGTACAAATATATACAATAAAACCATTCTCCCAAGGTTAAGTTGTTTAGAAATATAAATGAGTAATTTTTAGAAAAAAGAATTGTAAACTATAAGTAATCATATCAAAGAGTGTTCCAAGTCATTAAAAAGAGAAAATCTGAAATTAAATGAATCCTTAAATTTCAGTTCTTATCCATTATATCAGCAAAAACGAAAAGGAAATGCTGGAGGGACTGTTGGAAGACAGGCATATTAAAATATTATTGATAGACAACAATAGGGTATTATTCAATTAAATATTTTATATTGTACTTTCCCTTTTAGCCCAAGAAGAGATGAGAAAGTGTACTTCCCATCACATCTTTGTGGAGGGTAAACTATGACATTATATAGTCAGACTTGTCTGGTTTGTTTAGTTTTGCTAAATTGTTTAATTAATTTATTTTTTGTTATTACAAAGGGTCATATACTAGGTAAAGTAGGGGAGATATTCAGAAATGAGGATAACAACTTTTAAAACTTTTTAAAAAACTTAAAGTATCCACTAAATAATTTGCATAGGAAAAACAAAATGAACAAAAAAGAATGCCTATTGTTCAGATCAATGAAATGTAGTAGACAGCCCAGAAGACACTGCAGATGAACACTAGTATTGGCCCAGAACTGAATAGGTCAAAGAGAACAATTGGATTGAAATTGTTCATGTATACATATGAATACATAGCACTTATTTTTATAATAATTTTTTATCAATGTCTTTTTTTTACATCAGCAAAATTTCCTCAGTCTCCCTTCTTTGCCACTCCCAGAAATTCAGGTCATATAATAATATTTTTATAGGAAAAAAAGACAAATAAAGAGGAAAAGAAAATCCAAACCAATCAATATATAACTAAAGCCAAGAAATGTGTGTGATATATCATATGGGTGCTCCTCTTACCATTGCAATGAAGGAAGGACATTTTCTCATGTATCTTTCTGGAGCCATATTTGTTCTTTGAAATACCGTAACATACATTTTTTAAGTTTTTCTCTGTCCATTTCCATTAGTTCTTGTCATCATATTTATTATTTTCTTGACTGTGCTTACTTCACTTTGCATGAGCTGCTATAGATTTTTCTATGCTTCTCTGTTTTCATCACACTCATCATTTCTTATAGCACAGTCATATTCCATTATCTTCATGTACCACAATTTGTTTAGGCATTCCCCAACTGATGGGGATCTACTATTTCCTATTCTTTGCTATCACAAAAAAGTAGAGCCCTATGTATTTTGGGGACTTTCTTCTCCTCTATTTTCTCTTTGGGGTATAAGCCTAATTTTGCAGTCTCTGAGTTAAAGGTATGAATATTTTGACTGCTTTCCAAAAATGTTTGTAACATTTGAGCAGAACTTCTAGTAAACATAAGCTTCTCAGTGGAAAAAAAATCTATCTTTTTAATACTAATGTTCTCCCTATAACTGGTTGTGAATCATTGCACACACAACCTCCATAGTAAAATATTGCGCCATGGAGAATAGAAACAGACCGTGATACGTAATCAATGCTAACTTGCGCAAAAGAGCTTTTTTAAAAAAAAATGTATTTTATTGACTTGTTTGTTTACTTTTAATTTACACAATTCAGTTCCTGAATCACTTGAGATTCAGATTTTTCTCCCCTTCCTCCCCACCCCCACCCCAGCCATGGTGGCATACAATCATGTATAGGATCTGCAAACTCTTTCACATTGTACAATAGTCTGGTTGTACAGGTGTTATAGCCAATGGAGGGAATGGTGAGAAAAGAGAAACAAAAGCCAAATATAAAAAAAAGAATGA
>JAQQSW010008813.1:0-13380 GCA_028646575.1 Pseudocheirus occidentalis
TGCTGTTTTAGGGTTGGGGCAGGGGCAAGAAGGGGAGAAAATTTGTAATTCAAAAATGTAATGAAAATGATAATGTAAACAAGAAAACAAATAAAAAATAAATTAAAAAAAGATTTTTAAAAAACCTATTCTTCATTTGATGGTTACCAAGGAGCATCACCAGGTAGAAATTTATCAAATACTGTTAAAAAATGTATATATATATATAAAGAATTTTAAAAAGGTACTTGTAGTAATATATCTCCTGGAATTGTCTCCCCACTATTGGTGGGCATTGCCCTCAGTGGGATAAGTAAAGCAGAAATCCCCCAGATAAGGTTGGGATTCAATTAGTATGATTCAATCAGTGACCTCTTCTTAGTCTAATCACATTTGGACTTTGCTTCTTTTTAGATAAATGTAAGTCTTTTGTAGTAATGCTACAACCAGTGCAGCTAGATGGTGATTCTTTTTGTTCTTGAGGACCCAAACAACTCTCCGTGTAATTACAATAGTTATCCTTTATGTGCAATCAATTCTTAGCATTCAGGAGTTTAACTTTGACAACTTCAAGCATTTGCATGTTTTTATTAATAATCTCGTTTTCATTTGCACATTGGAAACTGTGAGCATTCACACTCATGTGCAGTACAGAAAAAAACAAGAGGTCAGATAAGCACAGGTTTGTGAGGCAGCTGGTGTCCTCACAGAGGCTTCACTGGTCTTGTTCAAGCCACCTTGTAAAATAAAGAGTTCCCTAGGCATTTGTTGTGTATTTTTGTTGTTTGCCTTTAAAATTAAGTTTTGTATTGTAATTGGGCCCCCACAACATAATGCAAGTCCTTTGAACTCTAAGCCCAAGTGTGCAAAGTTAGCAATGCAGTTTAGTGAGAAAATAAAGGTATCAGATTAACTTCATGCTGGAGCATCCACACCTGCTGTCAGCCACAAAAGATTAAAGATTTTGGTGATCACAGGGACCTAATTCCCTAATTTCCCATAGATTCATGTTTTTGACTTTTATTTTACTTTATTTTTTAGGAATTTTACTCCTTGTTGAGAACTGATTGTACATGATTCAATTTAGTTCAGCAAATATTTATTAAGTGGTTATTATGGGCCAAGCACTCACTGCGCTTGGTGTATACAAAAACAAAAATGGAGCAGTGTGCCCTCAAGGAGCTTACATTTTATCGGGTGAAATAGCATGTATATATAAAGTTATCTGAATAGGGAAAGAGGGCTGATAACTAGAGCAGTTCAGGAAAGGTCTTGTTTAATAGGAGAAACGAATAAAGGACTGTTATTCTGCAAACATGATTTGGCAATATAAGATTTTGCATTAGAAATGCAGAAACTTTGCCTCATTTGTAAAATGTATTTTGAAGAAAGATGGGGCTTCTGGGAAGTGGACATGAATACAAAATGGTTTCATTTGGTCCTCACAATAACCCTGGGAGGCCTGGAAGGTGGGTATTATCATTAACCACAGAAAGGGAGGCTGACTGAGGCCATGACTTGTCCAAGGTTATATATCTTGTAAGTACAGGAGTAAGAACCGAAACTCAAGTCCTCTGACTAAGCTCAGTACTTTCCCCTCACCACTCCCAAGTAGGCTGTCTCCATAGTAAAGAGATGCAAGCATCAAAGGGTATCTGGATGCCTTTTGAAAGCAGGTGGCACATGTATGCTAGGCATCATATTGCTTGCCCTCTCAGTGGGTGGGGGAGGGATTCAAAGGAGAAAGAGAATTTGAAACTCAAAATTTTTAAATGAATATTTTTAAATAAAATTAAAATTCTAAAAAAGAAAGCAGGTAGCATCAGGGAAACAGCAAAGAAAGGAAAAAAACCTAGATATTATCCAGAAATAATTCCTGGTTATGAGATAATCAGATCATCCAGAAAAGAGGCAATCTGCATAGGAAAAGTAAGAATAAGCTATGGTAAGTCATTAAAAATGATAATAAAACCAAAATATAGTTGGAATAGAACATAAATGTGGTTCTCACTGGATTTGTCCAACTACCAGATTTATTTGGTTTTTTAGGTAATCAATACAATATTATTATTCTATGCCATTATAGTTCTTGAGCTCAAAATTAGAAGTGGTTTCCTACTACGTTTTTGTAATGGAAAAATACTGGCTTTGGAATATAAATCATAGGTTTGATTCCTTTTTCTACGAATTACTAGGTGAACTTGGGCAAATCATTTCACTTCAGTGGGCTTCTGTTCTCATATAGAAAACAAAGGGTTTGAACCAAGTGATTGCTAAGGTCTTTTCTATTTCTAAATTCTTGGGTGCAGTGTCAGGGGTTCATAGGATCATACATAGAGCTCTGAAAGATACCTTCAAAATCATCCAGTAAAGCCTCCTTCATTTTAAAAATAAGTAAATGAGATCCAGAAAGATTATTCCAAAGTTGACATAGATAAAAATTGGTGAGTAGAGATTTGAACTCAGGTCTTCTTTCAAACATTCTACCCATCTTACTATGATTTATACCAAATATACTGAGATATTTAGTACACTGTTCAGTCAGCAGATAAGTTTCTTAGGGAAAAAAATCTTGGTTTCCATGGGGCATGACCTCATCAGGGAAAGATATGCTTTTCCCTTCTAGAGCCAGTTTGGGAACATTCCCTGTTTCTTTTCTCTGCTTTTAGTTCCAGTCCCATTTGCATCAGAATCATATTGCTTCTTTGAGGTGAAGTAATTCTAAGTAAGATAAGGCCTAAAGTGACAGAACTGGCCTGCTTTGTTATGTTTCCCAGATAGAGTATATTTTTTAACAAATTGAAGACTTGTAGCAACCCTGCACTGAGCAAGTCCATTGGCACCATTAATCTAACAGCATGTGCTCACATCATTTCTCTGTGTCATGTTTTGGTATTTCTCACAATATTTCACTTTTTCATTATTGTTATATCTGTCATGGTGCTCAATGATCTTTGATGTCATATTGTAATTGTTTTGGGGTGCTATCAACCACTCCCATATAAGATGGTAAATTTAATGATTAATGTTGTATGTGTTCTAACCACTCCACTGACTGGCAGTTGTCCCATCTTTCTCCCTCTTTGGGGGCTTCCTTATTCCCCCTATGCCTAGTATTCAACAATGTTGAAATTAGGTCAATTAATCCTACAATGGCCTCTAAGTGTTCAAATGAAAGGAAGAGTCAATTGGTGCTGCAGTCTTCATTGTTCTTATTTTAAGAAATTGCCACAGCCCCTCCCCCTGCCAATCTTCAGCAACCACCACCCTGACCAGTCAGCAGCCATCAACACCCAGGCGGGACCCTCTAGCAGCAAAGAAAAATTACAACTTTCTAAAAGCTCAGATGATCGTTATCATTTTTAGCAATAAAGTATTTTAATTAAGATATATGCATTGCTTTTTTTAGATGTAACATTATTGTACACTTAATACTCTGTGGTACAATGTAAAACTAATTTTATATGCATTAGGAAAACAAAAAAATATTTGCTTTATTGTGGTGGTCTAGAAATGAACCTGCAATTTCATTAAGGTATGTCTGTAATTGGAATTGAGGAGGTCAAGGGCCTGTGTTAACAGGGTGTTGGAAAGGCTATTAGGGTGGATATTGAAGCCATCAAAAATTATGGCTGGAGACAAGGTCAAGAGGGTTTTAAACCAGGTCCTGAAGTCATGGAGGAAGGTGGGAGAATATCTTTGCGAGAGGATGGCAAAGAAGGTAGAAGCAGATGATGTGGACCCAGAAGACAGGAATCTGAAGGACAGTGGCAGGACAAAAAAATGGTATAGAAGCAGCAGTGAGGAGCACTTGTCATCTAAGATAGGGGAGGTGAGGAAGCAATGGCATCTTTTGGAGTGGTTTTCAAAGGAA
Source organism: Pseudocheirus occidentalis (assembly GCA_028646575.1). NCBI lineage: Eukaryota > Metazoa > Chordata > Mammalia > Diprotodontia > Pseudocheiridae > Pseudocheirus > Pseudocheirus occidentalis. The sequence goes on from JAQQSW010008813.1 coordinate 3,854, forward strand.
GTTGCATGAGGGAAAGCCATTCCGCTTAATGTTTGTTAAATTGAAATGTAGAGAGAAAGGATGATTTTGGAAAATGTCATGGAGTTTGGTCACCATGGAACAGGGTTTCCACAAGGTATGATGAGAATCAGAAGAGGGTCAAGTTGAATAGAAATGAAAACATGGAAAAAGAGAGCGATGAGAAAGAGTTCTTGCCTACAGAAGTGACTGTGGGTAATAACAATGAAGGGAGCAGAGAAGTTGGAGGGAGCCTGGAAGCACATCTTTAGCTTTCACTGACTATCCCTTTTGCTTTAGGTCACTCCCCTCACTGTTCTTCTTAGGACAGCCAGGAGGAGCAGTGGATAGAGTGCCAGGTGTGGAGTCAGAAAGACTGTTCTTCCTGAGTTCAAATCTGGTCTCAGACACTTAAAAGCTGTGTGACCCTGGGCAAGTCACTTAACCCTGTTTGCCTTAGTTCCTCATTTACATAATGAGCTAGAGATAGAAATGGCAAGCCATTCCAGTATCTTTGCCAAGAAAGCACCAAATGAGGTCACAAAGAGACAGACACAACTCAACAACCTCTTGACTTCATGCTTTCTCATAGGCTGACCTGTGGAATAAGAGGTAGAGAGTAGGGATTGTCTGTTCCATTCTTTTATCGGTTTATTCTCTTTCCTCCTCATCATCATCTTCCTCTTCCATCTCCCTCTGTCTCTCTCTCTCCCTCTCTCCCTCCCTCCCTCTCTCTCTCTTTCTCTGTTAAATAAGTTTTTAAAAATATTCATCAACACACACACCACCCCCAGGGACGTGGAAACTCACAAAATAAAAAGAATACTGATTATCCCCAGGACAGGGCTCCCTAGACCCCAAAGGAGTTTGTGATCAATTTCAAAGGGTCTATGAATTTTAAATATATATATATTGATCATTATTGCAATAACAGGTTTCTTTTGTAATCCTGTGTATATTATTTTAATGTACTGGGAACCCAAGTTTAAAACCCCTGCCCTGGAGATAGTCAATATTCTTTCTTATTCTCATGTTTCCAGAGGTGGGATATGTATTGACAAGCCTTTTTTTTAAATGTATTTAAGATGGTGAGGGGGGCACAGGGAGGAAGGGGGAAAGAGAGAGAAAGAGAGAGAGAGAGAGAGAGAGAGAGAGAGAGAGAGAGAGAGAGAGAGAGAAAGCCAATAACAGGTGAGATATGATGGCAGTCCATTATTGAACTAGCAAATATTTTCTATCAGCAAGAAAATGTCAGCATATGAGTAATACTTGCTGCTCTTCAGATCTTTCCCTGCACTGAGTTGGTGACCAGAAAGAAAAAAAAAGAAGAATGAAGTTTAGATTTTCATAGAAAGGTTACCCCATGCAAGAATACATGCTCTCCTCAGGCTTGTGAAATGCCTCTAGGGGACGGGGCCCTCCTCTATTACCCCATGAATCAAGGTAGGTGGAAACAAGTCCCTAAACTGACAGCCCACAAAATGCAAGAGTAAGCAAAAGCCCTTCCTACCTGCAGTCATATTTTTATGCATGCATTCGCCATATCCTTGTAGCCTTCTCTGCTAATAAATTTTAGGAGGTAGAGGTGAAGAATGACTTACGGAAAGAACTCCCTTCTTCTGTCTCATCCTCCCTTTTAGTGGCATCTGTAAGATATAACCCCTGGATTGTTTTAGTCATGCCCACTGCACTGTCATGCATCATCAGTCTTCTGTCCTCTTGTCAACATTGGTGTGTCCATGAATGACTCCCATGACTATCAGTCTCCCAAGGTGGGAAGAGAACAGGGTGGTCTGAAGCCAGAATTCCTAGCATTCACAGAAAGGTTGTAAAACTCCCAAGCTTTCCTAGAAGAGGGAGAAAAGCAACCAGGCCTTTAAGATACAATTGCTCTTTTATTCACAAAATAAAGAAGTCCAAACTGAATTGCTTCATCTTTGGCAGGGAAAATGACAAAGGTTTATTTCTTTTTGGCTGAGATTGGATATTGAGATCTGGATACTGCCCATGGTGAGAGTGGTAGCTGGGGTGATCTACCTTAGTCAATAAAGTATCTTTCAAAACAGGACTTGGTTGTTTGATAAAAAGATGGAGTTTTGTTCACTACCTGGTGAAAAAGGGAAAAAATAACTTAGGGAAAAAGCATTTTTATAGTAATTATTTTTTACAAATAAAATGCCTCCATCTCCCAAAAGTTTGTGGGCTATCACGCCTAATTAGATGTCTCTGATGAAACAAATTTGTAGGCAGTCACAGGTCCCTGTCCTAATGAGAAAGATGCTAACCCAGGGTGGGTCCTTTAATGTGCATCACAGATCATTCATTTAAAAAAAATTTGTTTAAACTTAGCCTTTGGACAGAAAGGAAAGGGAGGTCTCCCTAGAGATAAGAACCCTCAAAAATGCACTCTACCTCTAGTACCTATAAATTCAGATCCAGTTTTTCTGTTTTCCATGATTCTATTGGTGTTAATTTACACAATCACTTAACATATATCCTTTTCAGTGGCTTGAGATTGAGAGTTTGAAATCCTTCTGCTGCTTCCAGTTTTCATTGCCCTCCCAACTTCTAGGGCCCTGAAAATGAGCTTTTCCAGCTCCTCATTAATTTTTCACTCCTCTCCCAGCTGGAGACTCACAGATCTACAGCATCGGGAGTATAGGCCAACAAATGCTTAGCCAAAGTACTATAGTATCCTAGTGAGATGTCACAGTAACATACCCCATGGGGTTTGGGCATGTGAAAAACCCAATATCAGAAGGCTTGCTTCTGCCATAATTATGCAGGCTCTATGAGACCTTGTGACAACTACAACATATTCTAAATCAGGGGCCTAGAAAACACACACTATGCAGCTATGCTGCAAACATTTGAAAATCTTCTTTCTTTTGTTCTTGAAATGTATTCCTATTTGGGAAGCCCAGCAATGCAGAATAGAAAAAAAAACATTAGACCATTTGATAGGAGACCTGGACTTCAGTCCCAATTCTGCCATTAACTAGTATGACATTGTACAAGAGAAAAAGTAAGATGGGCTGCAAAAAATACAGGACGCAGGTTCTAATCTCACCTTTGTCATTATCTAGCCATATGTGCTTGGATAGGTCATTTAATTTTTCTGGGGCTTGATTTCCTCATCTCCAAAATGGACATGATAATACCTGCTTCATAGGATTGGTGTAAGAACCAAATAAAATAATATGTGAAAGAAAGGTGTCATATGAAACTGCTAATAAGAGTAAAATAGGTATAGTTAACATTTATATTTCATATTAAGGCAGGCAAAAATTTTTATGCATGGGGTGTCCCAAAAGTCTGAGTCTAGTTCAATTCTAATGACTTAAAAACTGCACTCAGACTTTTGGGACAACCTGTATTGCATTTGATCCTCATAACGATCTTGATTATTATCCTCATGTTATAGACAATGAGATTGAGACAGAGGTTTAGTACTTCAGTGTCTGAGGTAAAATTCAAACTCATGTCTTTCTAACTACATGTCCAGGACTCTATCTACTATGCCTCTCACTAGTGAGCTAAACTAGATCAAGTTCCTTTAGAGCTCTAAAAATCCATGTTTCTAGAGTCTCTTCACAAAACTCTTAAGAGCAACTAGAGATTGTTTTCTGACAAAATAAAGAAAAATTGCTTAGCACCTGTCCTTCAGACAACGTGTGCCCCAGAAAGCTAAAGAATGCATTTGTACCTTGCTTTACATAAGAACTATGCTGTATAGAAATTTTATCATTATAGAACTCTGACTTGGATTTTTCTTCACATTTTGTGCCAGCTCCACTGGGCTTTGCTCACCCCGAGCCTCCCTCCATCTTCTTTTTCCTGTACCCTCATCCCCACCCCCATTCGTCATCCTACCTTCACTATGTACACCTCACTCATTCGATTTGAAAGTATTTGAAATTGCTTTGGGGGCATTTTAAACTTGTTTCTTATTCTTTTTTTTGAATCTCAGCTTCTGGAATGAGCCAGAGATGTCTGCACAGAGCCTGACAGATCACTGAACGTGAAATTGCTTAGCTGGTGAAATTAACCAAATGCACATTTTTGCTCAGGTGTCTTAATTGTAGGAGAGGTAAACAGGGTAAAAATGAATGTCTGTCACGGTAGCAAACTAAATAAATATATAAACAAATAAATGTTTCACTTGATTTCCTTTCCCCAAAGTCCTCCAAATTTGTGAAATACTTCCTAAGGTTTAATAAACAAAGTGGGATTAAGAACAGCAGTAACATGCTGGTTTTCATTTCAGTGAACCGTAGCAATAGCTGCCCATATGTGATATCTAGCAGTAGATATTTCAGGGAAGAACTGTTTTACTCCTGAATCAGGAATGCTGCGAATGGGAAGCAAATCTTCCACTGTCCTTGATGACACCAAACCAAATGTGGAACACTTCTCTACGGTTGTGAGCCTGGGTAAGGAGGAAAATTTAAGACAGGCTCAAGTGGGAAATGATTTTGTTCACAAAGGATTGATTGGTATTATAATGTGTCAGAGGTAACATTTGAGCTAGATCTTTGAGGATGGGTTGGATTTCTAGTCTCAGAAATAGAAAGGCAAATCATTGCAACCTTAGGGAGACTGTGAACAAAGGCAGAGTAGTAGGAAGGCTTCACGCTGGGATGATGATGAGCATTCTAGATGGAGCACCTTGGCTGCAAGTCAGAGTAGATTTTTTCAGCACTTCAGTCGTGATTTTTCTATATGCTTCTGAATTTTGTCCAGTACCTCTCTGGCAGATCTGTCTTCTATAAACGCAGAAAAATACCCCTGAATAACTGTTCTCTTCTGACCCGTCCACTCTGGACCAAATCATCCTCTTTCTGTCCCTGTTTTGTCTATTAAAACTTTGCTTTCTCTGCATTCCTGATTATTGGCTCACAGAGCTCATAGGATCATCGATTTGGAGCTGGAAAGGCCCTTAAAGACCATCTAGTCCGGCTCTCTCATTTTATAGATGAGGAAACTGCGTCCCAGAGAAGCCAAATGATTTGTCCAAGGTCTCATAGGGAGCAAATAGTAGAGGCTAGATTTGAACCTAGGTTCTTGGATTCCAAACCTGGTAGTCTTTCTGCTGCATCACACTTAACATATTAGAACTTTATGCAGCAATCAAGCATCATATGGGCACTTTTAAAGCCCACCTAATATGACCTAACCCTAGCAGCTAGTTGGCACAATAGATAGAGTGCTGGATAGTAAATAGAGTCTAGAAAGACTGGAGTTCAAATCTAACCTCAGATACCAACTGACCCTGGGCAAATCACTTAACCTATTTATGCCTCAGTTTTCTTTTCTGTAAAAATGGGGATATTAGCACCTAACTCCTAGGGTAACTGCAAAGACCAAATGAGATAATATGTATAAAATGCTTAACAGAGTACGTGGCACAAAGTAGGCACTTTAAAAATGTTTATTTCCTTTCTTCCATTTCTCTTCATAAAAGCAGATCATTGGACACAAAATATTAATTGGGGGAAAGGGTATTCATTCCTTAACAATTATTGCCACAACCGTATTGCTATTGGGGCAAGGAGGGTAGGTTTAATCAAGCAGCAGCATCCATCTGTCCTTGGAAAATCTGCCCACTGGCCTGGCATAAAAGGAAAACATGTGATCCAGTACATGGATTTAGTCCAGCCCTAGCAGTAATATGGATATGGTGCATCCCCACAGTTCCCAGATGTTTTGCCAAATAAAATAGAGCCATTTAAAGGAAGATTCGTGAGGCCATTGTTATAAAACTGAAAAAAAAGATTGTCTCTTTGACTCAAGTGAAGGTACTGCAGAAAAGGGAAAGAAAATGGATATATGTGGCTGGCAGCACCTACGGCACTTAGGTCTCTTCTAAATGTGAGATGATGACTTTCCTGTGAAGACTAGGATGTGTCACTTGGAATCTATGGCTGGCCATGAGCAGGCAATCAGAGAAGCCCAGAGTCAAGGAGCCAAATAGAGGAGAACAGCGTCACCTTGTTTGCTAGGGTGGAAAACTGTCTTTTTTTATTCCATCAAAGGTATCTCCAGCTCAAGCAGCTCCAGGCAACCCAGCTTGGTTCAACAGGGTATCACTAGTTAGCCGTCACTAAGATTTGACTTCAGGAATCATGATTCTCTGACTTCATTTCTTCAAAAAATAAGGAAAGAAAAGGCTGAACGATGGGAATACTTTTCCCTTCTGCCTGGTAATAAATAGGCCCCATCTGAGCAAGGAACCATAGTGGGAGCCTAGAAGATTGATGGAGATGAAGATGCTGCTTATTTAACTGGCCAGTTAAAGAATATTGTTATACTAAGAATTTTGATCATCTATTTTCCACACTTACTGAATTGAAACAAATTGCAACTTCAGAGACACATCTAAGTTACGATGAGGAGGACAATGATGATAGATAGCAATTCACTTTCAGACACCACTTTAAATTTCTTTCCTGAATTCATTATTCTATTGGATTCTTTAATTTTTTAATTAAATATTTTTTCAAATTATATTAAAAATCATCTTAACATTTGGTTTTTTTAAATTTTGAGTTCTAAATTTTCTCCCTCCTTCCCTCCATTCCCCCTCTCCATTGAGAAAGCAGATAATTTGAAATAGTTTACACATGTCCAGTCATGCAAAACATATTTCAACATTAGTCATGTTGTGAAAGAAAACACAGAGGAAAAAAACACAAAAAAATGGATCCTTTTAACAACTGAGTAAAGTATGTGCTAATATTTCCGTTTTATAGATGAGGAAACTGAGAGTGATGCAGTTTAAGTAATTTTCTCTGGGTTGGTCAGTCAACAAGCCCTTATTAATGGCCTGATATAAATCAGGCACTATATAGGGACTGCACAAACAAAACAAAAAAAAAAAAACAAAGAAGAAAAAACCAGTTCCTTCCCTAAAGGAGGCATTCTAACAGTGCATGTGGCATGTACAAATATAAGATGTTTGGAACAAATACAAAATACATATGCAGAAGTTAGGGCGCCAATGCTTAGGCAAATCAAGAAAGGTATCTTGGAGGTCATCAATAGTTGGACAAGACTGAAAAAAATGACTAAACAACAACTAGCATTAAGGGGAATAAGCTTCTTTCAAATGGTGAGATTTTAACTGATATTTAGAAGGCAGGGCAGGAGAGAAAGATAGGGAGATGATGGCCAGGTAGGAGAATGGCTAAATTTCTAATTGAGGAAGAAAACGTTTAATGCCAAGATCTATTTTGTGAGCATGAACAAATAATGGTAGATAAATGTAATGAAATAGTATTGCACCATAAAAAGTGACAAAAGGTGTGGATTCCAAGAAGCCTATGAAGATTTGTATGAACTGATGTAGAATGAAGTGAGCACTATCTTGTAGAATGTAAGAGCTAATGTTAAAAGAATCAAAGGACTCTCTGAGGCAGAGGCAGAGGGAAATGCATTCCTGATCACGAAGAATAACCAGTGCAAAAACAAAAAGAGGAGAGACAGAGATGGAATGGCGTGTGAGAATTAAGTACAATTTGGTTTGATCATAGTGTTTAGGAAGGAGAGCACTATAATACATAAAAAGGCCAGAAAGATAATTTGGGGAGAAAATTAGTTTTAAAAGTCAAACAAGACTCTTCAGGGTCAGCTGTATGGTATAGTTGATAGTGTTAGGCTCAGGCTCAGGAAGAACTGAGTTCAAAGTCGATCTTTGTCTCCCTCAATTTTCTCATCTGTAAAATGGACATTATAATAGCACCTGCTTCCTAGGGTTATTCTTCAGATAAAAGAGAGAAAATTTATATAGCATTTTGAAAACATCAAAAGGCTATATAAACATTAACTATTGTTATTTTGTCTATTATTTTAGAGGTTAATAGGAAGTTTTAGAATGTATTCAATGGGAGAATGACATGCAAAGATGTTCACTAAAGGAAAAATCATTTTGGTAGCTGAATATAAGATGACTGGAATGGGAAGAGAAGAGGCAAGGAGACAAATTAGGAGGCCATCTAAATGAGTGGTGATGAGGTATTATGTGAGTAGAAAAAAAAGGTTAAATGGAAGAAAGGCAGGTGCTCACACAGCTGGTCAGTGTATGAGGAAGAATTCCAACCTAGGCTCTCTTGACCCCAAGTCTTTATCCATTATGCATCCCTAATTAAGGCAATTAAGTGGCAGAGTAGATAGAGAGTCAGGCCTAGAGTCAGGAAGACCCGAGTTCAAATCTGGAACCAGATACTTACTAACTTGTGACCTTGGGCATGTCATTTAACCTCTGTTAATGTTAACCTTCATTTTCTCAACTGTAAAATGGGGAGCGAGGGGGGCAGAGCCAAGATGGTAGCATAGAAGCAGGAAAACTCTGCAGCTCCAACATAATCACCTCAAATACCCATAAAATATGACTCTAAAGAAATTTTAGGGCTCCAGAACTCACAAAAGTATAGAAAAACACATCTCCTGCTGAAGACAGCTAGGCAGGAAGGACAGAAAGGGCTCATCACAGTGTGCTGGGAGTCGGAACTAGCCCAGCCTGAAACCAGGGCTTGGCCCAGGGGCAGCCAGGACAAGCCACAGCCAAAGCCTTCAGGACAGTGGATCAGCAGCAGCTGTGGAAATTTCCAGAATTATCAAGCCATAAGAAATAAAGACTAAGTGAAAGGTTAGTGGAATTTGGCTAAATTTGGGGGAGAGGGTCTGGCCAAACTGCCCCCAGGGAAAGGAAGCGGCAAAAGCAGTGTGGTCACCTCCACGTGGTTGCTTGAGGGCTCATGGCCTGCAGATTGCAGGGGGGCCAAGCAATCATTCAGGGGCTAAGTGCTCTTGCCTTAACTGGACTGGATCAGGATCATGGTCTTGGGTGGTGGTCCTGAGGTGCATTTTCAATGAGCCAAAACTGGTGGGGGGCTGCAGCAGCCTCCTAATAGTTCTGGCAGCTGTGAAAATTCCAGCTTTCCCTGCTGGAAATAGAGTTCCACAGAGCTAAAAAGTCAAGCATTTGACTGGCCAAAATGAGGAGGCAAAGAAAGCAAAGTACGAACAGCAATCCAACTTTAGATTCCTTTTTTGGGGATAAAAAGGATCAAAGCATGAAACAGGAGGAAAACAACACAGTCAGAGCTCCCACACCAAAAGCTTCCAAGAAAAATGTAGACTGCCTACAAGCCATAGAGGAGCTTAAGAAGGATTTTGAAAACCAAATAAGAGAAGTGGAGGAAAAATTGGGAAGAGAAATGAGAATGATGCAAGAAAATCATGAAAAGAGATTCAACAACCTGAATTAAGAAAATAACACCTTAAAAACAGATTAACTCAAATGGCAAAAGAGGCCCAAAAAGCCAATGAGGAGAAAAATTCCTTAAAAAGTCGAATTTGCCAGATGGAAAAAGAATCTCAAAAGCTTTCTGAAGAGAATAATTCCTTCAGAATTAGAGTGGAGCAAATGGAAGCAAATGACTTTATGAGAAATCTAGATACTATGAAACAGATCCAAACAACTGAAAAAATAGAAGGCAATGTGAAATATCTCCTTGAAAAAACCACTG
>JAQQSW010008814.1:0-13380 GCA_028646575.1 Pseudocheirus occidentalis
AGCAGAGCAGGGGAGGGGCTTTACAGTGGGATTGCTGTTATGGGGTTGGGGCAGGAGCAAGACGGGGAGAAAATGTGTAATTCAAAAAATGTAATGAAAATGAATAATGTAAACAAGAAAACAAAAACTAAATTAAAAAAAAGAAATATGCTATTTCATATGCAACCTTTTCCCATTCTACTATGTTCATAGAACTGCCAATTTTATCTGGTGTTTAAATATGTTGTTAATTAACCATGCATCCATCTTTTCCCAGTGTAGCAGCAAGCACCCTAGCATACCCAGGATGGCTGCTAGCACAAGTTCTTGGATCTGCTTTTCTAAAGTAAAGCAACTTGAGTTAACAATCTTACTTTAACCAAACATATATCATTTACCTAGTTCAAGGGGGAAAAGTCAGCACCCTGAACTTCAGAAAATACAAACAAGCTACAAGCAGACCAAAAAAAAAATACAGAGAAAATAACATAATTCAATGGGCCAACAGACAGGGCTTCTAGCTGTCTGACCATCACGTATCTACATAGTTACCAGTGAGAGAAGCACCAACATCTGGGTTTTCACAGGGCTGTCTAGAGTCTTATCCGGCGAAATCACACAACTCTTCCCCTAAGTGAACTTCACCTCAGAGGTATGTATAGCCTTCTCCAGGGTCAGAGGACATCACAACCCTGATGACCCACTGCCTAATTATAGAGTAACAAAGTATGGGCCTTCCTGAAAAAGAAGCCTCCCCTAAGCAAGCTTCTTTTGTTGGGCTCCACTCTACCCTTCAGCAAACTTCTCCCACCACAGACTCCATGTGACCACATTCAGTCTATTAGGGGGCAGAATATATTTTCAAATCAGAGAAGGTTCTAAAATTCCTTCAGGTTTATTAAGGGGTAGGAAAGATCATCAAATTCCCTTACCATTACAGTACCCCATCTTTCCTCCCTTAAACAAATGGGGCTCAAAATCTTGGGGTAAGGGGCAAAGATCTCTTCTCCATAGGTACTTCCAGCAAAAATTAGACATAGAGCTGTCCCTACCCCAGGTCCCCGCAAGAGGTCAGTTCTTTAGACCATCTGGAGCTTGGTTGATGCCAAATCCAAGGGTGGCACATCACAGTCATAGACAGGGGGTGGCATCCAGCTTAAGCGGTCAGGCATCTGTAAGTGGAGGGTACTAAACCAGCAGGATACAAATCTTGTAAACAAGTTTAACAGACAAAAAGAGACAAATATAGGGTCAGCCATGCTTCTGGAGTCCATGAACTCACTCATTCACAGTAGAATATGTGAGTTAAGAGTACAATTTGGCAAACATCTCCTTAGTAAAAAAAAAAAAACAGCTAAGGTATTGTCTGTATTATCCGTGTGCTATAATCTCCCCAGCCTTTAGAACATTGTCTGGCTTCTGCTTTGCTTATACTTTAGTTCTCAATTTTATTCTGTTAATAGAATCAAACCCTTCAGTTCCTGATAGTTATTTCAGAAGGAGTGTCAGTTTCCACAAGGAGTATTCTTTCGCAAGGAATAATAATCACTTGAACTATGCTATCATTTTTACAAAACTGTATAGGTTCTTCACCTAAATTTTGCAATGTCACAATAATTTCTCCTTGATAATTAGAATCTATTACTCCACCTAGTACATGTATTCCTTCAGCTGCTAAACATGATTTAGGTAATATCCACCCAAAATTATTTTTAGGGATTCTCATACATATTCCAATAGAGATGTTTCTTATTTCTCTTCTATCCAACCAAAAAACAATGTAAATCATATCCTACCAAACCAAGATGCTGGGACATCTTGCCTCATGGTCCAATACTCAGTATTTGAGATCTTACATGTTTGCTATTTTCTAATGTGCAGATTTGAAGTCATCATTCTGACTAGAGATGTGCTTTCTCCCAGTATCTATTATTCAAATTATGTAAAGCAGTGAACAGATTATCTTTTCAATGTTGATACAAATTATTAGAACTTAACTTCCTTAACTGTTCTTTCAATAATCCATTCATTCTTTCAATTAACCCAGATGCTTGTGGATAATATGGAATATGATATAGCCATTCTATATTTTTTAATATGTAACATATCTTCATTTCATTACCTTTGAAATGTGACCCATTATCACTTTAAATCTGCATTGGGATTCCATAATATAGACTTATGACATCTAGAGTTTTACAGATGTTTTTCTGGGTCACATTCTTAAAAGGACAAGCCACTGCTACAACTGAATAAGTGTCAACACAAGTACATATAAATTTGGTTCCTTTATCTTATGATAGGGGACCAATATAATCGATATGCCAGATTTGGGCTGGGACTTTTCCCCTTGCTATCTCCCCAGTTACTACCCAAGAAACAGTTTATTTCTTTTCCATTGGACATATATGACATTCCTCTGCTATCTATTTTAACAATGAATGAGAGATACTAATACCTCGGATCTTGTGCCCACCAGTGTGTGGCCTGGACCCCTAAATGGCCAGTTCTTTGATGGACCCATTTTGCTAGTATCAGATCATCAGTTGTCAGAGTAGGGAAGATATGTTGAGTAGCAATCTTTACTAGTCATTCACATGTGCATTGTACTCACATTCTGGCATGCTAAGGGCCACGTGAGCACATGAAAAACTGACAAATTAGTAACCAAAGACAAGTCCCATATATCTTCCCATAATTCTTTGCCCCAAACTTGTTGTAATGGTAATTACCCATTTTTTGTATTGGCAAATAAGCAGGTACTTCACACATTGTTTCAAGTTAAGCAAAGGTAGCAGGTTCTTAGCAGTTAGTAACTGATCAAACCACTGTTGGGGAAACAGAAGGTATGAACTCTTGTGTCCTATTACTGACATAACAGGAAGGGGTTGAATGAAACAGGAAGCTAATTAGACACAGTCAGAATGTCTTCTGACAAGAATCTAGTGGCAGAAGCTGTTCTGCTGGGGAGAGAGACAGTTTCTCTCAGCAGCATCTGGAGCCTGGGCTGCTATTGCTGGACTGAGAACTGAGTCAGAATTTTCTTCAGACAAGAACTGTGGAGACTGAAGTTGCTGACGCAAGGAAGGCTGAAATTGATACTGCCAGGAAGGCTGAAGAGGAAAGCATTCTCCCACCCAAGCTGGAGGGAATTTCTTCTCATAGCCTGTGGGTAAGCAACTCTTTTTTGGCCCTGTTGTGGGATGGCAGGGCTCCCCATAGCCCAGGCCATAAGGTTGTCTTCTTGCTAGACTGAAGCAGCAATGAGATTCCGCAGCTCTTCTGGTTGTCTGATCAGTCTTTTGAGCACCACATTGCTCACCTTCTTGCATGAGGAAAAAACCAGAAAAGGTGGCCTAAAAACCGTCTGCTTCACCCAGCTCTTACCTTGTTACTGTGGCAGGTAAGGATCTCACCATGTGGTTGACACATACACAAAATAAATGTATGATAACTTTTGCAAAAATAATCCCACTCAGTATTGGTATATGGAATGTATGTATACTTGTGGATAACAACAAATCCAATAGACCTGAAAGATGAACAGCTCTTATTGCAAGAGAAGTCAGCAGGAATTGCTTCCAAACAGCAAACCTGAGTAAAACAAAGCTGGCAAATGAAGGCCAATTTACTGAAGTTAAAGCTAGATACACTTTGTTTGGAGTGGCTGCAGTGATGGGGAGTGTTGTAAAGCTAGTATAGATTTCACAATCAGAACTCATCTAGTCAACAAGCTTGTATGCCTCCCCAAAGGAGTGAACAACAAGCTTATGCTAGTGTGATTGCCACTTGCAGGAAAGCAGTATGCCACCATCATCAGTACAGACAAACCCTGGTGAGGTAAAAAAAATATGAAGACCCAAAGATCCTCATCATTAATGTGCCAAAAGAGGACAAGCTTGTAATTTTGGTGATTTTAATGCCAAAGCAGACACAGACAATCAGACATGGCATGGAGTCCTTGGAAGGAATGGAGGTAGAAACAGCAACAGCAATCTCATGACCTAATCACCAACACTGTCCTCCATTTGCTTCAACACAATAAAAGTTTGTGGATGTGCCCTCCCAGCAAACACTGGCATTTAATAGACATTTAGGCATTTAACAGATCAATAGGCATTTAATAATTCTCCTTATTGTAAGAAGAAGAGACAGGATGTGAGAGTGATGAAGGTGATGTGTGGCACAGAGTGCTGGACTGATCATAGACTTATCCCCTCCAAATTAAACATTAGTATTCAACAAAAGCAGTGACCTCTCCTTTCTTTTTCTGTAGCCTAAGGAAATTTAAGAAATAAAATACTTTTCTACCCTTAAAGTACTGCTACAAGTATACAGAATAATTTCTCTTTTATATTGCTATTTTATAAATATAATTTTGTTTGCCCTGGATCCTCATGCTTCAGGAGTGGCTTCCTTCCTCCTGTAACCACAAGCAAAGTGGGATTTTTTTTTTGTGACTTTTCTTTTGGAGTTCAGTTTCCCAGCCTCAGGCTAAATTGTTAACATCTGAAGGATTAATCCCTGGTAATTCACAGCTGTAGCACATTAGGTGCTGAGGTGAGGCTTTCATGCCTTTGGGCACTAAGCTTGTCAGGTTGGTGCTTTGCACATGGGTTGAACCAATCAGGTAATGCAGGTGGGCTAAGCATGTGGCATTAATCAGTCAGGTACTACACATGTGGGTTATGCCTGAGGGCTCTTTACTGAGCCAATCAGATGCCAAGTAAAATCATACATAAACTGGAAGATTGGTATTGTCTTGGGGTTCACTCAGTGGAAGACTACTTCACCTGAGAACTCTCAATGTCCTGAAAGAAGACTTGGAAGTAGCCATTGTTAAGGGCTCCCCTAGCTATGAATGTGAACCCAGAAGAATGAGCATGAAGAGAGGATGAAGAAAAAGAAAATGAGTATTGAGAAGGCTAGCAGCAATGGCAGCAGCAGCAGGGACTCCCTAAAGGTGTCTTCTGGTTATGAAAGTGAATTGAGCTGAAGACCAGAGACCAGCCCAGGGAAGAAGGTTTAGTTTAAGCCCTTTTTAAGAGCTATTAATCATGGATCCTCTGGGCTTTACAAGTGAATTGAGATGGTGGTGCAGGTAATGTGTGTAAATATTGTTGTTGCCCTGTTAAGCTTTGTTTTCCCAGAAATGGAGGCTGGGGGCAGGAGCCCCTGGATCCTGCTATCTGGCAGGAGCAGGGAGAGCTTGGAGTGGAGCAGTCCGTCCACAAGCTGAGACAGGGAGCAAGAGCTGAGAGCTGCCAGTGTCAGGATCCAGGCAGGACCCAGGAGTGGTCAGCCCACAAAGTAGAGGTCAAGGCCTTGGAAGTCAGCCCTGAGTCAAGATGAAAACTTTTCAGTAAGGCGGGAGCAATGAGAGTGTCAGGTGGGAGGGAGCCTGCAACAAGCAGCATGGAAAGGACACACTCCCAAGAAGACTTTAAGTATTTGGGCACTCTATTTTGATTGAGGGGATTGTAACCTACTGTGACCTAGGGGTGGAGGGTGTCCTCTGCTACACCTGAGGATGTGCTGTGGGGAATGCTATGTTATGTATTGAATGCAATGATATATGCTGTGTGCCATGTTACATACTGAGTATTATGTCATGTACTGAATGATATGTTTTGTTTGAGGCTATGTTGCCACCTTAGTAATAAGTTATGTTGTTATGAATTGTAAATGTTTTAGTTTCTTGAATGATGTTTAGTTCTAAATAGAGTGTTTATTATACCTTTGATTATACCTTGCAATTAAAATTATTCAAAGCAGTAGTCCTCAAGCGTGCTGTGTTGATTGGTGTTACACTCCCTCATTGCCACCCTTTCCCATAAAACTTTGGGCTCACAGGATAATGAAGAAAAAGACCTTTGTGCACCTCAGGAAGATTTATTGCCCAATCTCTGGCCAAGCCAAGAGAAACCAGCTGCCCTATGGTATTCACTCTACCTCCTAAACTGAGTTCTGGCAAGCTCTTTTCTTTCTCCTTCCTAGTCCTTACAAATCCTTCCTTCCCAAACTTTTTCTTAATTCCTTTTTCCTTAACCCGCACCCTCATCCCACCCCCATTAGAGGACTTGTATCCTGTTCAGGCTTGATTTGGAGGATGAAATAAGGCACTCATAAGTCACTGAATAGTCAACAAAAGGAAATTGGCTTAGCTCTTGCATAGGAAGGACATACACAAAGATACAACAGCATTTAGCTTTTATAAATACGTCCATATGGAAGTATATAGACACCTTCCATATGCAAAGACCAGACTGAAACTGTATCAGTTCTCAAACATTAACAAAATGAAGCCTGAGGTAGCTCCAAAGAAAAATCTCTTGACCAGTGCAATTTGGATAGCTTTCCACCTCTATTACCTGGAAGATCAGAACTTTTCCTCCAAAGATTATGTTCCTAGAATTGCAGCCCTTCTGCTTTGCTATGGCATATGACCTTGACAGAATGGGGAACTAAGTGGTGTGGAGAATGGAGCACTGAACCTGTTGTTTGAAGTACCTGATTTCATATCTGGTCTCAGACTTTTCCTAATTGTGTGACTCTGAGCAAGTCAATCTCTGTCTGTCTCAGTTTCCTCATCTATTAAAAAAAAAAAAAGGAAATACAATAGCACCTACCTACATGTGTTGTTTTGAGGATAAGATATTTTTCAATTGCTTTGCAAACTTAAAGCATAATTCAAATGTTAGAACTATTACTATCACTAGACTCCATGGCTACTTAGAATGCAAAGACTGCTGTGGTGCATGGAGAGAGCATTGTACAAACTGCATACAATTAGGTAATTAGAAGTATAGTTGTATTAGTAATTTTAGCTCAAGTTTACAATGTAAGAGAGGCTCTCCACTCCCGTGCTGTCACATGTTAAGTGTCAGAACCGGGATCTGAATGCAGGACTTCTGGTTCCATTTCTACTGTACTGTACTATACTGAAGACAAATCTCATTAAGATCTTTTATGTTGGGTCATACACTCGTTCCTCTTGTTCTGCTGAAAATGGTGTAATAGCAGAAAGGATTTTACTTCCTTGCTCAAACCTTACTCAGTGGCTTCCTTGGGTCCTACCCAGAAAAGGAAATAGAAAAGGGAAGAAAAGGGAGGATGTGGGTGGCAAGGAGAGACAGAAGAGAGGAGAGGGAAGATATAAGAATAAGGAGGAAGAGGAGAAAAAAAAGGAAGAAAAGAGAAAAGTTGGAGGGGTCAATAAAAGGACAAAATTCCAAGAGATGCTTCAATATTCTCTTTTTGATCCATTGACACCTCCCCCCATACTTTTGTAAAAATAGTTTCTTTTTTCTTTGGGGTTAAGTGACTTGCCCAAGGTCACATGGTTAGTAAGTGTTAAGTATCTGAGGCTGCATTTGAACTCAGGTCCTTCTGACTCCAGGGCTGGTGTTCTATTCTCTGCACCACCTAGCCACCCCCAAAATAGCTTCTTTATTCCCATTCTATATTAATCTTCTCCCACCTAGAATCACTATTCAAAGTTCCAATCTGATCCAGGGTCTCTGAATAAACATGCTCCTTCAGTGTATAAAAATGATCTTATTGCCTCTTTTCTGTTCCAAAATTAGTACTCATATTTGTGTATGTCAAACTCAGTTCCATTTTGATTATATCACCCCTAGAAAGACTGAATCTACTCTCAGTTCTCATTATTTATTTATGTTCTTTTCTGTCACGTGGCAGTTGAATGGTATAGTACAAAGGTGTCAGACTAATAGAGCTTGAGACCATTAAACCATACATAAGGATCCCATGGCTGCATATTGACTTAGAAAACCATATATTAACATTATCTGTGTTGTATTGCATTTTTGTTTTGTTAAATATTTCTCAGTTACAATTGTACTTGGGAGTGTCATAGACTTCATGTTTGGCACCTCTAGTGCAGTGGATTGAGCAGAAGATCTGAGTTTGAAAGTTGCATGAGTGTGGGCAAGTGACTTAACCTCTCTAATACTCAGTTTCCCATCTATAAAATGGGGATAATTGCAACTACTTCAATAAA
This sequence comes from Pseudocheirus occidentalis, assembly GCA_028646575.1. Classification (NCBI taxonomy): domain Eukaryota; kingdom Metazoa; phylum Chordata; class Mammalia; order Diprotodontia; family Pseudocheiridae; genus Pseudocheirus; species Pseudocheirus occidentalis. The sequence goes on from JAQQSW010008814.1 coordinate 8,003, forward strand.
GTGAGATAATATATGTAAAGTACTTGGAAACCATAGCATGTCACATACATGCTAGCTATTATTATTATTTTTTAATAATTGGGTTTATATGCTTTCCATTGATTGACTTTATTAGCTACAGGCATGGGATGGGATTGGGACTTCACTGGTCTAAGGGAACTTTGGGTACAGATCAATGTAGATTTGTACCTTCTCTGTGACTTACAGTCTTAGGACATTTCCTAGGACATTGACAGGCACAGTGACTTAGGTTCACATAGTCAATATGTGCCAAAAGCAAGACTCAAACTCCAGGTCTTTTTGGCTCTGAGGCAAGCTCTGTACCTAATATGCCACACTACCTCTCATGTCATTTACATGTATATTTGCTTTCATACTTCACAGATCCATGATTTTATCATGGGGGGGCAGTTCCCCACCAATACAGATCATTAATCATGATCCTCCAATACTTTAGTTTCAAAAGTTACTGCAGTTTGGAGAAAAAACATCATGACTTATTGGACAACTTTTTATAATGAGTCTGCACTTAAAATTTAGCTAGCATGTTCCTGTGATAATATACATGTAATCTATTGCCAGGCCCACCCTTAAAATTTCTAGTTTGGTAGGAACTGATAAATTTCTGTCCTACCAAGATAGCTTTTGAGAATCCAGGATCACCTCCCTCCACACAGTGAAGTTTCCATGTCAGATGTTAGTAGAGGATAAAAAGTATGCTTTATTCTCCTTTTTACATATTTGAAATGCGGCACTTTAAAAAAATGTACTTTGATTAATACTGTTTATATCTGTTCCGTATGTGTAGTTATTGGTAAAAGTTTCATTTTAGGGGATACTTGGATTTTACTAATATAAAAAGAATTTAATTTTATCTCATATGGATTGTAGAACAAAGTAAAAAGAAATAAATATCACACAGTTTTCTACTAGATGTGTTTTACAGTATCTCTGCTAGTTTAGTTCAATACATTTTTAAGTACTAAAAAGCATCCATTAGACACATTTCCCTGAAATGTGAACAAAGGTCTGAACAAATGTAATTTCTGATTGGATGGGAGGGGTTGGTTTTTGTTTTTGTCTTTTAAATAACGAAATAGATATTTTAGTGACATAATCTCCCAGAAAATCTTTACTTTTATTCCCAGTACCTGGTAAATATTATGCGCTTAATAAATGCTTTTTGACAGACTGACTTGCAACAGTGACATATGCTAAAATAATCCATTGTTTGTTCCTGGTGTTTTCCTCATTTCACCTTTGTATTTCACCCCCTCTCTCCTGTAGAGCAAAGAATATAAATATATTTATTGATGCCACCATTATCCATTGTGTCAATTGGATATTTAATATTAGTAAGCTCTTTTTGTCATTTGTTTAAGTGAGGCTTTCAATATTAAATCAGGATCGTTTTTATGTTTTGTTTTGCTTTAAATCAAATTTGGCATGTTAGCTGGGCTATAAAGAATGAGCACCAGGCAGAAATGGGGTTTGGGGAAGAGAAGGGTATCTCAAGTGTATTGTCAATTTATGATCAACTCAGGATCACAGCGATAAATCAGGCATTTTCCTTAGAGTTTACTCTTTCTATTAAATTGATTTTCCATCATTGCATTATTTGTTCAAACCACATTGAATATCTTGAAATCTTGGTGAAAAGATATAGTGGTTCCAGCTTTTCAGTTGGTAGAGAGACCATAATACCAGTCAAAAACCAAGTCCCTTTGTGTTCAGCCATGACAATACTTCCCTCTAACAACTTCCAGTCCACTGTTGCCTTGCTTTTCTCACAAAATTGCCTTGTTGTAACTGTCACATTGAGTATTTCTTCACATTTCTCATTATCAAAATAGACACTGGGCAAATCAATCAATGAATCACCGAGTTCTGTTCCATTGAATGTCCATCCACTGACAATGTTCATTTTCTCTGGAATCAAAATGTGTTCTGCAAAATCCTTTTCGGGGATACAGACGGGAAGTCCATTGCTGCCACATTGAATGGACTCATTAAGCTCTAGCAAGGCTAGGTCATTCTGCCCCATTTCTTGATCATACCTCATGTGCACGTGTTTGTTCTTTATTTTTATCTCCACTGCAGCTCCTGGTTTACTATCTTCACCTGTTTAGTGATGACACAATCACAGGTCATTTTAGAAAGGTATTAAAAATTTCCAAAGCTAAGGGAATTCAATCACAAACAATTGTTATTTCTTATATGATCCTAGCTTTAACTGTGCAGTACCCACAGACACTGCCATGGGTAGTCAGTCAGTATTCTTCTAACCCAGCGGTACCCATTTTTACATGGTGACAGGATAGAGATCTATTATGATTTGACAAAAGCCCAAATCTCATTTTGTTGCTCTTCTCTCCCCTCCCCTCATCCTCATCAGAATTAAAAGTAAATAAGACTTGAAAGTTTCATCCCCTCCTTGAGAATTTATTTTTGGAGTGATGAAATGTTTAACAGGTGGTTGGGGGGAGGAAAATTCAAAACCTAAACAAGCCCATGAATAGGATAACCTAGAAACAGAGGGATCAGCATAACTTTCTAATATATCATTTAGTCTTTTTAAGGATCACAGATTTAGAGCTGAGAGAGACCTCAGGGGACACCTAGTCCCATCTCCTTTTTCTACAGATGACGAAACTGAGGCCAAGAGAAATGAAGAGACGTGCCTAATGTTACACACGTGATAAATAGCAGTGAACCTTTTTAAAAATTAGTTTTTATTGATGAGGTTTTTTTTATATCATCAGCTTTCCCCAGTATCCTTCCCCCTGCTCTTCCCATATAACAAGTAGTATTTTTTACAATAAAAACAAGAGGAAATATCATAATAAATTATCACCACATTGACAAATCCTGAAATATATGTAATGTATAATACTCATGGATGTCCCACCACTGCAAAGGAGTAAAGTGGGAGGATCTTCTCATACCGTTTCTTTCTAACCACACTTGTTCTTTAAAATTTCACAGCAATCACTTTTGGGAGAATCACAATTTTAAATTCAGGTCCTTTTATTCCAGGTCTAACACTCATGTGACTTCATCATTGGACCTCTCAAGAATCCATCATTTTGGGGCGGCTTGGTGGCACAGTGAATAGAACACTGGTCCTGGAGTCAGGAGGACCTGAGTTCAAATCTGGCCTCAGACGCTTGGCCCACTTATTAGCCATGTGACCTTGGGCAAGTCACTTAACCCCAATTTCCCTGCCCTCCCCTCTTGAAAAAAAAATTAGAGGAGCAAGAAAGATAATCTTGCAGATTATCAATAGACTGTCTTGATTACAGAAAGGGTTTTTTTCCCCACAAACAAATCTAATGTGTCTAAGATTAGAAAGAAAACTAACTGGGAAAAAATTTTGTAGCAAATTTCTCTGATAGACTTCATTTCCAGAGGATTCAAATTTGTAAGAATAGGAGCCAGTAGATATGAACAGGTAGTTTTCAGAGACTGGGAGGAAGAATAAGTGTTTATAGAGTGTCCACTATGTGCTGTCTCACATGATCATCACAACAGTCTTGAGAAGTAGGTGCTAGTATTATCCCCACTTTATAGTTTAGGAAACTGAGGCAAATAGGTTAAGTGACTTGGACATGGTCACACAGATCATGTCTGAGGCCAGACTTGAGCTTCCTGATTCCAGGCAAAGCCTTCTGTCTACTATACCACCTAGTGGCCCATGTCTATTACTAGCCATACCCATTAGACTGGCAAAGTTGACAAAAACAGAAAATGATGGGTTAGCAGGGCTGTAAGGAAACAGGCACTTTAATGAATGAACTGTCGGCGGAGCTGTGAATTGGTTCAGCCGTTCTGGAAAGCAATCTGGAGCTATTTCCAAAAAGTTATTAAATTGGGCATGCCTTTTGACCCAATGATACTATGAGTCTTATTCCCCAAAGAGTTCAAAGGAAAAGAAAAAAAAATCCTATTTGTACAATTTTTTTTATACCAGCTTTATTTTATAGTGCTAAGGAATTGGAAACTAAAGGGGTACCCACCAATAGGTAATGCTGGGAAATAATATGGTATATGAATGTAATGGAATACTATTGTGCTATACAAAATGATATAAAGGATGGTTCAGATTTATGCAAAGTTAAGTGATTGGAACCTGGAGAACAATTTATATAATAACATCAACACTGTAAAAATTAGAAATTTTGAAAGACTTAAGAACTGTGATCAATGCAATGATCCATCATTTTTCCAGAGAACCAGAGAACACTGCTACCCACTTTCTGACAGATGGACTGCAATGAGACACTCATTTGTGGACATGGCTTATATGGGAATTTGTTTTCCTTGATTGTGCTTATTTGTACAAGAATTCTGTTTGGTTTTTTTTTTTTGTGGGAAGGAAAAAATGCTTAACAATTGAAAAAAATTTTTAACAAAAATAAATTTTGTAATGACTTAGATTATTTTGCAATGTTAAGTGATGTTATGTCACTGTATATTTTTATGATACTGTAAAGTTTTCTGCTATTCTATGTATTTTTATTCTGAACTTTGTTGTTGTTCAGTTGTTTTCAGTCATATTTGACTCTTTATGAGCCTATTTGGGGTTTTCTTGGCAAAGATACTGGAGTGGTTTGCTGTTTCCTTCTTGTACCCATTTTACAGATGGGGAAACCGAGGCAGAACAGAGTTAAGTGACTTGCCCAGGATCACACAGCTAGTAAGTATGTGAGGCCAGATTTAATTTAGGAAGATGAGTCTTCCTGACTCTAGGCCCAGTACTCTATCCAGTATTGCCTCTATGTTCTTAATGAACACCAAATAAAATGGGCATTTCCATATGCATAAAAAGGACTTCATTCTCTGCCATGCTTCCTTAAGTACCAGGTACCCTCCCCTGCTTCTCAACTTCATTTTCTGTATTGTCTTCCCCTATTAGAATATAAACTCTTTGAGTTGTTTTTATATCCCCAGTTCTTAGAACAGTGCCCAGAACATGGCTTAAATTCTTGCTGACTTGACAAAAAGTCTTATTTTGTATAAATGGTGTATATGGAACTTTTCTTTCTATATTTGTTCTCCTTGGAGTATATACTTAGTAGTAGAATTTCAAGGTCAAAGGACCGAGCATTTTAGGCACTTTTTAAAAGTATACTTCTAAATTGTTTTCCAGATTTGTTGGACTAATTCAGACTTCCACCAACAGCATAGTGACCTATTTTTGTGCAGTGCTTTCAACACTGCCTTTATTGATCATTTGTGAACTTTACCAATTTGCCAGGCGTGGGGTAATACCTCAGAGTTTTTATTTTAATTTCTCTTATCATTAGTGATTTAGAGCAGCCTTTCATATGGTTTTTAATCACTTCCAATTCTTTTTTTTTATTTTAATTTATTTTCTT
>JAQQSW010008815.1:0-13380 GCA_028646575.1 Pseudocheirus occidentalis
CCCCACCCCCGCCATGGTGGCATACAATCATGTATAGGATCTGCAAACTCTTTCACATTGTATAATCGTCTGGTTGTATAGGTGTTATAGCCAATGGAGTGAACAATGAGAAAAGAGAAACAAAAACCAAACATAGAAAAGAGTGATAGCATGCATTGCTTCAGTCTCCATTTAACCTCTTGTCTTTCTGGATCTTTCTCTGAATGTAGATATCTCCTTCCATCCTGAGACTTGTAGGGTTGTCTTATAACTGTGTGTTGCTGAGAGGAGTCCAGTTTTTCAAAGTTGGTCGTCACACATATGATCTATCTGTGACTGTACAAATTTTTCCTGGATCTGCTCCTCTCACTTAGCATCAATTCGTATAAGCCTCTCCAGGTAATTTATCATCATCATTATTAATCAATATTTATTAAGCATTTATTACTAATATGTGCTGGACACTATGCTAAGCAACGAGGATACAAAAAGAGGTCAAAAAAGAATCCTTACCCTCAAGAAACTTACAATCTAACTGTGGAGAGAAAATGCAAACAAATACATACAAAGCAAACGGTATAGGGAATAATTTTAACAAAGGCACTAGAATTAAGAGTGGTTGAGGAAGGCTTCCTGTAGAAGATGAGGTTTTCATTATAACATAAAAGAAGTCAGGAAGATCAGCAGTCAGGAGGAAGGAGAGTATTCCAGCCATAGGGGCCAACCAGAGAAAATTCCCAGAGCTAGAGTTGAGTGGTTTGTGAAACAGCCAGGAGCCCAGTGTAACTAGACTGAAGAATATATGCTGGGGAGTAAGATGTTAAAAGATTGAAAAGATAGGAGGGCTAGATTATAAAGAATGCAAAGCAGAGGACTTTGTATTTGATCCTAGAAGTGATAGGAAGTTACTAAAGCCTCTTGAGTTGAAAACAGGAGGTAGAGGGGGCAGCACAACAGGGTTGTGGTTTAAGACAATAATTTTGGTGACTGGATGGGGCATATTGCAGTGACAAAAGGCTTGAGGTGGGCAGACCCACTGGCTATTACAATAGTCCAGGCAGAGGTGATAAGGGTCTGCACTGGAGTTATGGCAGTGTCAGAGGAGAGAAGAGGATATTGCAATGGTGAAATGGATGGACCCTGGCAACAAACTGGATATGGGTTGGAGTAAGAGATAATGAGGAGTCAAAGAGGACTCTTAGATTTTGAGGCTGAGTTACTGGGAAGATGCTGTTGCCCTTTATAGTAATAGAGAAGGGGGTAAAGGGTGGGGGGCAGTTAGAGGGAAAGATTTTAGACTTATAAGTATCATCATCATCACCATCATCATCATTATCATCCACCATGTAATTTTGCCTCATGATAAATAATCCCCCCAAGAGGCCAATTCCATTTCAGATATCTCTCTTGATATCAAGAGTAAATTTTCCCTTTTGAAACGTTCCATTGCTCCTCTTTCTATACTCTGAGACCAAATAAAATAAATTTAATTTTTCTTGTATATGATAGCCCTTCAATTACTTGAAAACTGTTATCATGTCCAACCTACACATCCCCAGTTCCTTCAAATGATACTCATTTAGAATGATTCCATGGCCCTTCACCATCCTAGTCATTCTGGAAGGTGTTGAGCTTTTTCAATGTTCCTAAAACGTGGGGCCCACCATCTATGTGGCCTGCCCAGGGAAGACTACAACACCACTATAATTTTCTATATTGTGAACACTGTGATTCTTTTAATACAGTCTAAGATTGAATTAGTGATTTTAGGGACTGTATCACATTGCTTACTTGTACTGAGCTTGCACTTTACTAAAACCCTTTTCCTTTCAAACTGCTAATTAGTCACACCTCATCTTGTATTTCTGATGTCATTCTTTTAAACTTTAATAAGGTAGGAATTTAGTAGGGGAAGGAAATATCAAACAAATCCAGAAGAAAATCCCATACAGGGTCACAAAGAGTTTAACACAACTGAACAATAACAGTAGAAATTTACATTTGTCCCTATTAAATTTTACTTTATGGGATTTAGTATAAATTTTAGCCTGTCAAGGGTTTTTTGGACCAGGATCCATTTTCCATATATTAACTAGCTCTCCCAGTTTGATGTCATCTGAATATCTGATATGCATGCAAATCTGGGCCTTGGTTCTAGTAACTGATTGAAATGTTAAATAGCACAGGTTTAATGAGAAAACCTTGAAGTGCTTTCCTAGAGACCTACTCCTATGTTGACATTGACCAATAGATAGCTAAGGCTGTGGTCCAGTCATTCAACCTCAACAACTCTTTCTAAATCTAATATTATGTAGGTCAAATCTTTTTTATATTGTTCACGAGGATAGCATTGATACTTTGTTAAATGAAGCTGAGAAGATAACTTCTCTAATACAACCTATAAAATATTGATTCAGAAAAAAAAATGTAAAATGGGTGTAAGTAGAGATTGACTCGAATTATCACTATTTCATAAAGGAGTTTACCAGATCTCAAAAGTTGCCACATTGAGGAAGCCAAAAGAGACCAAAAGTAATCATGAAATCTAACATATATAGAGAACTTAACACATGCCAGGCATTGAGCTAAGTGCTTCACAACTATCATCTCATTTGTTCCTCACAACAACCTGGGGGGGTAAATGCTATTATTATCCCATTTTATAGTTAGGAAAACTGAGGCAAACACATTTTTTTGTGTTTGGGGTTTTTTTAAGTAACTTACCCGGGGTCAGTTAGTAAATATCTGATACTGGATTTGAACTCTGTTCTATCTGACTTTAGACCCAGTGCTCTCTTCACTGTGTCACCAAGCTACTCATTCACTACACTTTCTGAGAAGACAGATATGGTCTCCAAGGATAATACCAGTTGGGTAGGCATGACCATCTGCAAAATATCGTGGAGACAAAGAAAACTATAAACCAATATAATTAATAAATATTGGGTGTACTATATTAAGTAACATTGGCAAATAGAATAGAATAATATGGTCAAGATATATTATCCAGTTCAATGTAAGACAGGAATGCAAGGATGATTCGATATTAGGATAAAATTTCGCATCACAAGTAACATTAATAATATGTACTTATAAAAATAGACTTCCATTGGCCAATTCCAATCAGTATTTAATAGAATGTGTCTTTGTTTACCCTTGTTCTTATCAAGCATCTCTAGCTACCTCCTTCTTTCCTTCCAAGTGCACTTGGATGTCCCACCATATCCTTAATTTATGTTACTTAAATCTAACTCATCATGGTTTTGTCTATACAGCTCCCAACTATTGTCAATGTTTCTTACAGTTGCCTAGGTTAAAAGGTGTATTATGTATGCTTCTTATTTTTATATATAGGTTGAATAAGATGGTCACTGGGGTCTCTTCTAGCTCTCAAATTTTGTCATTCTAAAGCCTGAGTCATCTTTGACTCCCTCAACTTCCTTATTTCATATCATATCAGTAACATCAACCATTTCTACTTCCTTTCTATTCTCATTACCACAATCCTAGTCTAAGCTCTTACTACCATTTTACTTTACTTCAGTATAATGCAAACTGGCATCCCTGCATAGACTGTAGCTCCATGTACTTATAAAGTCATTTCCTAGCCATTCCACTCAGTCTTCATTAGAATTATAGGAGCATAAATCTAAAGCAAAAAAGGAACTTCAGAGGATGTCTAGTCCAATCCCCTTACTTTATAGATGAGGAAATTGAGTAAGTGACTTGCCTTGGATCACTGTGATGCCAAATAAGTATCAGAAACAGAATTGGACCCCATATCATCTGACTCTGAAGTCAATGTTCTTTATACCATCTGGTTACATGGTCAAACAACAAGTATTTTTCAAGGTCCTCCTATTTGCCAGATACCACACTAGGGACTGGGAACAAAAAAATAAAAAAAAAGAAACAACCCTTATTGGAAATGAGCTAATATTCTGATAGAAGAGACAAGTACATATGCATATATACATATACACACATATACATATGTGTATAAAGGTAAATAATATATGTAAGTGGAAAGAGCACTAGACAGAGAGTTTTAAAGACCTAGGTTTTAGTACAGGCTTTGCCATTAATTGAGGTCTCTTCCATCTCTAAAATTCTTTTATTCTAGTTGTGTGACCTTGGGAAAGTAGCTTACTTAATAAGTCATATTTATGCAACACTTGAAGGTTTGCCATCTCTTTTCACACAAAAATACCGTAAGGTGAATGTTATAAACCTTGTTGTGTTCATTTTACAAATGAGGAACCTGAGAACAGGCGTAACTTGCCCATGATTACACAGTACATGTTAACTATCTAAGCCTTGGATTGAACTGATTGTCCTCATGCCAAATCTATCCACTATTACCGCAGTTTCTCTCAGTCCCCTTGGGATTCAATTTCCTCATTTATAAGATTAGTTTAGGGAGGGTGGGCATAATAAGTGATCTTTAAGAGCTCTTCTAAAACCACAAATAAATCTATTCATCAAGAAAATGATCAATCCAGGGAAGATATTTTAGACTTAACATGCTTTATTACATACACACTCACGCATGCGCACACAAACATACACACACACACACACACACACACACACACACACACACACACACCCCAAATGGTATCCCAATATCAATCAAGATAAAGTCTTGTAGGAAACAGAAAATTTTTATATCTGCAGCAAGTTTAGAGGATTTGCAGACACCTGTCAAAAAATAAAGACAAGATGAGAGGAATAAGAAATGCCCTAACAGCAAGCAAGGCTAGATTGTCTTAGCATTTCAATGTGTCACAAGCTTAGACTAGTGATGAGTCAAGAGAAGAAATAGGAGATCCTGGTGGGTTTAGGTGCCTGAAATTCTATAAACCTACTTCAGAATGACAGGAAAAAAACCTCATCGCTGAACCTCTTTGACCTGATGGTTGAGAGAATGGCCTGGAGACATGAAAGGGGAGCTAGAAACCACGGTAAGGGAGGTTCTGATTCTGATTATACATTGCAGTGAAATTAAAAGGGATAGGGGTGTGGATCTGAGTACTGAGGATGATGTAAGGGTAGTGTTACTGGGGGCATTTGGGATTTTTTTGTGAATTAGTCTAGCGCTCACCAAAATAGATATGAAAAGATGGCATTTTGGAGCTCTGGCTGTAATTCGGTATCTGGTATGAGAAAAAATGGATATGAGGATAGGAAAGTGACCTAGTTTCTAGTGCTCCTCATACCAGCACCCCTCCTTTTTGCAGTGTACACCAGAGGAGCAAAGTATGATGAAATACGGAGATAAGATTCTATCTGCACAGACTCTATATTTGGTTCATTAGCTTTTAAGCTCCTTGAGAGTAAGGATATTTCATTTATTCTCTTAGTATGCTATTCTGTTTCTATTCTATTTGTAACAAAGTACCTGGCACATAGTAGACAATTAATAAATGAGTCTTAATTGATTGATGGGCTTCTGAGTTCTTTCTAGATTCTGTTCAAGAAGAGATTGACAGGAAGCAGGGAGGGTCTTAGTGACTAGGGTATGGGGAATCTTCAGAGCATTCGAACACTATTCTAGCATCTGTCTCTTTATTGTTTTATTATCCTCCAGAGTATTGCTACGCAGCCATTCTCTTTAGATCCTTTGAACTAAGATTATTTCTTTGTTAATTATGTACCTGCGGTATTCTAGGACAATTTTAGAAGAAAAGCTACTGCAGCATACATCTTTAAGAAGGCCTCCTTTTAAAGTCCCATGGATGATCTCTCTACTCTATATTCCCCTGCAGATGTTGTAGGGATGGGTCTCATGGGATGGCATCAGCTTTGAATACACTTAGGTTACTTTCTAAATGTCTTATGGCATTGTATAGAGAGTGCTTTTTCTAGTGTCTTTGCTAACAATAAATTAGAACAGGGCAATGGACTCTGGATTTGAAAACAAAGGAACTGGCTTTGAATCCACTTCAGACATTTGCTGTGTGACCCTAGGCAAGTCACTATCTGGGTTTCATTTTCATCCTTCAAAAGAAAGGTGATTTTCAGAGTAACCTCTTCTGAATTGAAATGAGGTCATCACAAGGAAAGCATATCTCATGATGACATTTTCATTCTTCTTTCTGCTTTGGTCATGAGGGAGAGAACAAGAAAGACCAAGCAAGAAAAACTCAGGGGTAGGTATCATCTACACAAAAGACAGAAAAGAAAAGGTTTTCCTTCAAGCTGAAAGTAAAACCAAGGTTTAATTAAGTTTGATAGATAATAGTTAGTTGAAGAACATTCTTAGCCATATTTGTATTTCTGAGGAAATGTTATTATATCAACACACCTTCAAATTATGTAAACTTAAAATGTGATTTTACAAATCTCTCTCTCCTCCCCTTCTCTCTCTCTCTCTCTCTCTCTCTCTCTCTCTGTCTATCCCCCTCCATCTCCCTCCCTCTTTCTCTCTCTTTCCCTTTCTCTCTCTCTCTCTCTCTCTCTCTCTCTCGCTCTCGCTCTCCCTCTCTCTCTTTCTCTCTCTCTCTCTCTCTCTCTCTCAGAGAAATACAAACATATATATAAGCATGTATATTTATATATAAGTTCTCAAAGTCTAAGACAAAACTAAGGTTTTTGGGACATTGTGTGTATGTGTGTGTATGTATGTTTGTGTATATATATATATATATATATAATAGATATGTGTGTTTGTGGGCAAAATAAGTAGAATGGTCACCATTTATGGTCTCATCCTTTGAATCCTGGCTCTGCTGACCTTAGGTTATCCTGGCTATGTGATCTTAGGTAATTTATTTAGCTTCTTTGGGATTCTACTTTCTAATCAATTAAATAAGGCTATCAGACTAGGCTATCTAGTCTCTAATGTTGCCTTTCAGTCTAAATGATTGGCCCACTGGATCACGGATCCAGTGGTGTAGGATTAGAAAAGACTTTATAAATTATGTAGTCCAACCCCCTCATTTTATAGATAAAGATACTCAGGTTCAGAGAATTTATGAACCTTTCAAGATTATATAAGTCCTACCAAATCCATTTTGAGTTCTCTTTCTGGTGTGCCATACTGCCCCCATAATCCTTATAATATATATAATAGTAGGTTTTTAATACAATAGATTTTAACCTAACTACTAATTCTTTAATTAATCAAATTAAAACAGCACATTGAAGCTATTTCTCCTCCATATGTTCTTTTACTTTCTTATATGCATATGGTGAGAGGGTCTGAGACATAGTGAATGATGACAGACCTGGGTTCAAGTCCTTGCTCTGAAATATACAGTTTGTGTGACCCTGTACAAGTCAGAACCTCACAGTGCTTCTAGGCAACTCTCTAACTACAGAGAAGGTGCCACTCTATACTAGGAGAATGAGTTTTCTCATCTGGGAATTCCCTACATCAATGAAACCACAGGTCTAGTCTCTATCCCTGTACATGGCTTAATAACAACAATAATTGTAAGTAATAAGTAAAAGTAACAATAATTACTCACATTTGCATTATATCTATAGTTTACACAGTACTTTCCCCATAACAACCTGGAAGTAGGTAGTATAAATATTACTAACTCCACTTTTCAGGGAAACTGATACAAGTATTCAAGGTCTATATGCATTATATGAAACTTTATACATTATACATTGTCTATACATTTTTGTTGGTCTCTGGCAGGAGTTTTTCTAATTTGCATCACAAATGTCTACAGGGCTGGGACTACATCTGTTTAAACTTGCTTTGTAAAGTGCCATACTTAATAAATGCTTTTCAGTGAGGATGATGTGGCATACGGATCAAGCTTAGACTGTGCCTCACAGGGAAAGCTGTGCATAATCAGACAGTTGGCTTTGACATGACCATGCTTTATTCATGAAGCTGTATGACTGGTAGACTATAATTCCAAAATTCTATAGGACTCACCAAGACTAAGCTCACAGAATAAAAAAACCAAAAGAACTTAATAACTTGAGTATATGTGATGCATACTGAGAAGCCATGTTATACAATGAGAATTAGGCATTTTGAGGACACCAAGGCACCAGGTTTTCAATTTCTAGCAATGTTTCATCCAAACTAAGACAAAACTTACTTTAGAACAAAATCTCTCCTGTTAATATTTACAACATGAAATTCAAAGCAATATCAGTTATCTGTATTGTATGTTGGCCTTAGATATTATAGAGAATTCTCCATTCTTACATAAATAGTGCCCCCAATGACACTGATGGAGGAAATACTGGGAGGGATATGGGAGCAATTGTGAGACATCCATCTATTTTTGCTAATGCAAACTTCAGTAACTATTCCTAACATAGGTCTTAACTTTCAGGTGATGTACTCATTCTAAAACCTAAAAGTTGATACAATTATTAAATGCTATCATGGGATCAAGGGTCATTTTCTTAGGATAGTAAAGTTACAGTTGGATGGGACTCATAGGGCATTTAGTCCAATCCAATATCTTGAAAATGAGGAAAGCAAAGCCTAGGAGGATTCGGTGATTTGCCTCAAATAACACAGGTATTATGTGTAGTGCTGGAATTTGAAGCCAGGACCCCTGAGTCTACAGCTAACATCATTTCAGCTATAATGCACTGCCTTTTTCACTGCGTGATATTCCAAGTGACGTTGTCACCTCTCAAGACCTCAGTGTTCTTGTCTGCAAAATGAAGGTGCTTAAATTAGAAATACTCTAATGTCTCTTTCAGGTCAAAAGAAAAAAAATAGATCTGTGTCTGAGTTGAAAGCTGCTTATGAGGAAAATACTGCATATCTCTGGTTAAAAACTATTCTCCTTTGTTTAAATGTTCAGAGATAAAAAAGAGTTTGATGCCCTTAAGATATTTCTGTCAGAAAAGCAGTTTCAAAAAGACTGCAGAAGCATGAAGAGACTTAGCAGAGTCGCATTCAACCAAAATGAGGTATTAATAAGGAAGGAAAAGAAAGTTAGTTAGAAGTGAGTGAAAAAGAAGGATGGTTTTCAGAGTAACCTCTTCTGAATTGAAATAAGGTCGTCACAAGGAAATCACTTAAGTGTGTTGCATGATTGCATTTTCTTTCTTTCTTCTGTTTTGGCCAGGAGGGAAAGAACAAAAGAGAAAGACTGAGCAAGAAAAACTGAGGGCTAGGCAGGTACATAAGGGACAGAAAAGTAAAGGTTTTCCTTTAAATTTTCAGTGAAACCAAGATTTAGTTAAGTAGTGATAGAGAACAGCTTGTTGAAAAACATCCTTAACTTGTATCTAAGTATTTCTATTTCTGAGAAAAATGTCATAAAATCAGCACCTGTCTCAAATTATACAAATTTAAATTATGATTAAAATGTAAAAAGTGACTTCATATATACATATGTGTAATCACAATAATGATCATAGCTAACATTTACATAGCATCATATGCCAGGGTGAGTGGGGGGGTGGAATGTCAGTGTGTAGGTGGGTTAGTGTGGATGTGTGTGGTTGTACTTGTTGATCATTAGGAATTGTTGCATTTCAAGGCTACTAATAAATCATTCTATAGTTGACCATTTTAATGTATACAAGAAAAAGCAGGACCTATGAAAAGAGCAGATCCTCTCAGACAAGGTGAGAATAGTTTTTCTTTTGGTCCTATACCTGTTCAAACCTAAAGAAGACCAAATGAAAAGAGAAGCAGAAAAACAGGTAGTTTCCAGTGGTTTTATTTCCACCCGAGTTGAGTTTGTACTAATGTTAGGAAACAGTTCAGTTAGGGAAAGTAGGTGATCACCAGTGAAATGTGCTGGGCCAGGAATTCTAAAGAACTTAACTAGAGAAGAGGCGAGAACACTCATCAGCAGCAGACATCAACATGGATTAACACCTTACAAACCTACTCTGCAGCATATAATATTGCTAGTCTATACACTGTACACTGTAGTGTATAGTTTAATATTGCTAGTCTATATACTGCAGGTACAATGTTCTCCTGTTTCTGCTCACTTCACTCAGCAGCAGTTAATATGTCTTTCTAGGCTTTTCTGAAGTCCACTTGCTCATTATTTTTCATCATACAATAGTATTCCATTACATTCATATACCATAACTTGTTCAGCCATTCCCCAATTGATGGGCATTCCCTCAATTTCCAATTCTTGACCAACACAGAAGGGGCTTCTATAAAGATTTTTATACATGTGGGTCCTTTTTCCCATTTTTATGATCTCTTTGGGATACAGGCCTAGGAGTGCCATCGCTGAAAAAAAAAAAGGGTATGCACAGCTTCATAGCCCTTTGGCTATCGTGCTAAATTGCTTTCCAGAATGGTTGGATCATTTCACAACTCCGTCAACAGTGCTTTAGCTTTCCAATTTTCCCACATCTCCAACATTTACCATTTTTCTGCTTTGCAATGTTAGTCAATCTGATAGGTGTGATGTGGTACCTAAGAGTCGTTTTGATTTTCATTTCTCTAATCAATAATGATTTAGAGCATTTTTCTCATATGATTATAGATAGCTTTAATGTCCTCATCAGAAAACTGCCTGTTCATATCCTTTGACCATTTATCAATTGAGGAATGACCTATATTCCTGTAAATTTGACTAAGTTCTCTATATATTTTTAGAAAGTGGTCCTTTATCAGAGACATTGACTGTAAAATATGTTTCCCAGGTTTCTGATTTCCTTCTAATCTTGATTTATGCAAAAACTTTTCAATTTAATGTAATCAAAATCATCCATTTTGCATTTCATGATGTTCTCTATTTCTTGTTTGGTCATAAATTCTTCCTTTCTCCATATATCTGACAGGCAAACTATTCCTTGCTCTCCTAGTTTGATTATAGCATCAGTCTTTATATCTTCTATCCATTTTGACTTTATCTTGGTATAAAGTATAAGATGTTGGTCTATGCCTAGTTTCTACTATAATGTTTTCCAGTTTTCGCAGCAGTTTTTGTTAAATAGTGAGTTCTTATTCCAGAAGCTGGAGTCTTTGTATTTATCAAACAGCAGAGTACTATAGTCACTGACTACTGTGCCATGTGTACCTAACCTATTCCACTGAGCCACCATTCTATTTCCTAGCCAGTTTCTGATTATTGCTGCTTTATAATACAATTTAAGATCCAATATGGGTAGACCACCTTCCCCTGTATTTATTTTGATTAATTCCCTTGATCTTCTGGACCACTTGTTTTCCAGATGAATTTTGTTATTATTTTTTTTAGCTGTTTAAAATAATTTTTGGTAGTTTGATTGGTATGGTATTGTATAAGTAAATTAATTTAGATGGAATTGTCATTTTTATTATATTATCTCTGCCTACTCATAAGCAGCTCATGTTTTTCCAATTATTTATATTTGACTTTATTTGTATGAGAAGTGTTTAATAATTGTGTTCACATAGTTCCTGGGTTTGTTTTGGCACGTAGACTCCCTGCCAAATATATTTTATAATGTCTACTGTAGCTTTAAATGGAATTTCTATTTCTTGCTGTTGGGTTCTGTTAGTAATATACAGAAATAACAATGATATGTGTGGGTTTATTTTATATCCTGAAACTTTCTAAAGTTGTTTATTATTTCAAGTAGTTTTTTAGTTGATTCCCTAGGGGTCTCTAAATATACCATCAGATCATCTGCAAAGAGGGATAGTTTTGTTTCTTCTTTGTCTATTCTAATTCATTCAATTTCTTTTTCTTCTCTTATTGCTAAAGCTAGCATTTCTAGTACAATATTGAATAACAGTGATGACAATGGACATCCTTGTTTCACCCCCAATCTTGTTGGAAATGCTTCCAGTTTATCATCATTACCTATAATGCTTGCTGATGATTTTAGATGTGCCAATCATTTTAAGGAAGACTACATTTGTTCCCCTGCTCTCTAGTGTTTTTAGTAGGAATGAGTTTTGTATTTTGTCAAGCTTTTTCTGCATCTATTGAGATAATCATATGATTTCTGTTAGTTTTGTTGCAGATATGGTCAATTATAATGTTAGTTTTCCTAATACTGAACCAGCCCTGCATTCCAGGTATAAATCCTACCTTGTATTCTCCTCAAGATAAATTGCTATAATCTCTTTGCTAATATTGTATTTTAAAATTTTGCATCTATTAGGGAAATTGGTCTATAATTTTCTTTCTCTGTTTGACTCTTCAGGATTAGGTATCATCACCATGTCTGCATCATAAAAAGAATTTGGTAGGACTCTGTCTATTTTCCCAAATAGTTTATATGGTATTGGAATTAGTTGTTCCTTAATTGTTTGATAGAATTCACTTGTAAATTCATCTGGCCCTGGAGATTTTTTCTTAAGGAGTTTATTGATAACTTGTTCAATTTCCTTTTCAAAATGGGGTCCATTAGGCCAGTTATACTCTTTAAGGAGTTGTTTTCTTCAGTGGATTTTTCTGTCTTCTTTTCCATTTGGCTAATTTTGCTTTTTAAGCAGTTTTCCAATCTGTTGACTCTTTTTTCATAACTCTCTTGCATCATTCTCATTTTATTTCCCATTTTTTCTTTTATCTCTCTCATATAATTTTTAAGCTCCTTTTTTGAGGTCTTCCATGAGTTCTTTCTGGGCTTGAAACCGCAGCCCATTTTTCTTTGGGCTTTTGCCCATAGGTATTTTTACATTGCTGTCCTCTTCTGAGTTTGTACCTTTGTCTTCCCTGTCACCCTAATAACTTTCTACAATCATATTATTTTTTGTTGTTTTGCTCATTTTTTTGCCTTCTTCCTTTCTTTTAAATTTGAGCTCTGTACCCAGGGAGAAAGGGGTACTGCTTCAGGATTTTTGTGCCAGTGAGTACAGGCCCTGGCTGCTTCCTGTGCTGATGTTGCCCTGAGGCCCTGAAGACACCTTCATCTCTGGTACTTTGCTGAGGGAATGTGTGTAAAGCCAATCAACAGTAGATTCCTGAGAGAATGCTACTGTGAACAGCTTTTAAGATTCGAATTACACAGTATTAGTGAACACTCTGTTTATTCCATTACAAATCTAGATTCAGTACAATGTTCACAGTTTCAACAATTCACAACATTATATACAATCTTCAGAACAAGGAAAGTCTCAATATTATATCTTATTACAGAAAGGAACAAGGAACAAGAGAATAATCAGCTGCTTTCCCTAAGGGAGAAACCAGCTTCCCATTTTAAGATTCAATCAATCTATTAACAAAAGGAATGACCTAGTTTTCCTAAAAGGGATTCAATCAATCAGTTAACAAAAGGAATGACCTAGTTTCCCTAAGAGGGAGTTGATTCAATCAACAATTCACAATATATTGATCTTCCACTCCTGAGGCAACCATTAACTTTAGTTTCCAAATAAAGTTCTTAGACAACCACACAAACCTTCCACCCCTTGATTTCCAACAAACCTCAGTTTAGTCCAAGGGGAGGCCTTTTCTTCATTTTGACTCTGGGTAGTCTCTCTGATTCCCTGGATCCTCTTCC
>JAQQSW010008816.1:0-13379 GCA_028646575.1 Pseudocheirus occidentalis
CATAGTGGACATATTATGACAGTGATCATCTGTCTCTCCTTCCTATCCCTCCCCCCCCACTTGTTCTCTACCCTGTCCCTGTCCCTTTACTGAAGTGTATACTTCCAGCATCCCTCCCCCAGACCCTGCCCTTCCCTCCATCATCCCCCCTCTCATCCCCATGCCCCCTACTCTCCTGTGTAGACTGCCAATTAAGAACTGCAGAAGTCACTATTACATATCTTTTTACTTCTTACTTCATGAATTTCATCACATGTTCCCTTTAAAATATTGTAGGATGTCTTCCAGACCTGCTGTGGACCCAAGTCCCTCTCCATGGGGCCAACCCAGTGATGACCCTTTTTGATTTTAGGCAGCCTAGTCCTCAGAGCATAGGCATATACATCAGCACATACAGAGGCCCATACACAAAGCCTTTCCGACTTGTCAGAATTCACATTCCTGCTCTATACAATGAAGCACTGGCAAAATGTTTTATTGGAGGATCTTTTTTTTTAAAACTCACATCTTTTTACTAACTTTATTATTTTAGCCTAAATAACTATTTCTATATTAAGCAGTCTCTCTATATTAAAAGATCACCTTACCTGAAGCATGTCTGGATATCCTGGGCAGCAAGAGCAGTTCTTGGGAAAGGTCCTGAACTTCCTTTTCCAATTTTAATAGAGGTTTTATGAGTTGTGATAAGAATCTGAGTTCATACACTGAGAGGCAGGTATCTCTTCCTTTTCGTGGGCATTCATGAGTAACTATTCAAAGAACAGATCAATAAGGTGGTAAGTAAGGTAATTTTACTTTGCTTTTCACTAATTTTATTTTTCTTTTTGTCTATTATTTCATCAGTATAGGGGATGTTTAGTGAGGAAACTCCCTCTACTAATGTAGATCATCGACTGCTCAGAAAATTAGTCATAGAGGGTTGTGGGGGGCCCTTTGAGATTGTGACTGTATAGGGTCACACACACAATGACTCTAAGATGGAACTTGAACCCAGATATTCTTTATTCCAAGACCAACTCTATGGTCATTATGACAGAACAACATTTCAAGTTTAATGTAGAGTTGAGCTTCTAAAGAGTCTCTTGGAAAGCACTCAGAAGAACTAAAACTATTAAAGAAAAGCAATGATGCTAAGGAGACATCCCACAATCTATGAACTGTTCTTATCTCCTAGTATCAAGTGATACCTTGATTTTTTCCTGAAGACCCTATACGTGCTTTATGGATCCTATCCGCAACTGTAAATACCTTCTTTCGTTTTCCCTGAATTCAAAAGACCAACAGAAGAAGTTGGCATATTCCTTGTTCCCTAATGACATTTCCAGACCTTTATTTCTCCACTACTGCTCAACAATCTCTCCTTAGTATATGCTATTATAACACCCAGTTCTGAATCTTGCTGCTGGAACATCCCTACTTCCATGCCTTCCTCAACAAACTGGTACTGGTTTGCAGGATTCCTTTTTGTCCCACCCTCAATCATCATTCTCAGTAACTTCAATATGCACAATAATAATGTTCCTAATACCTTCGTATCTCAGTTCATAAACTTCAGGTCCTAGGATTTTCATTTATCGTCTACCTGAGCCATTCACAGAGGATGATAAACATTAGGCTTCACTATAAAGTACAACTGTTCTGCCTCCAAGATCTTAACTCTGAATTTTCCCCTACTCAACACAATCTGCTGTGCTTTCTCTTCTCCCAACAACTGGGAGATTATTAAATAATAATCCATTATAAATAAATTAATAAAAATGATGATCTATGATTTCTGACCCTACTCTTTGCCCTTTTAGGGAGGGTCTGAATCCATTGATTCATCCCTACTATATTAGTTTAGTGCTCCTATTCTGGCTATGTTGATATTCTTGACTTCCTAGTCAGCCATTTCAACAATGCACTCTTCTTCATGTTTGAGTCCTTTACCCTGAGGTTCTTTCACTATTCCCATCCAGTTAATCCCCAAACCTAGGTCACTTGTACCCTGTGCACCTATGGAGGAGCCACCTAGAAGGGCTGGAGAGATTCATGAAACCACACTGATTGGATACACTACAAATTCATCCTATCTAACCTCAGTTGAGACTCTTCTTCTACAAAGTGACCTTTTATTACCATCTGCTACCATTACATACTCCTAAAGTGGCCAATGCAACATTTTCTCCTTTCAAGCCTCAAATCCTATATCCACTTCCTAGTTCTTCAATAGATTAATTCAGCTTCTACTTTACTGAAAAAGTCAATAACTTCTGTCATAAATATTCTCTTCTCCCCTTCTCCATACTTTAAACCAGTGTTTTTTAAACTTGATGTAATAATAGCCCCGTTTCTCTTTAAAAAAGTCACACACACCCTACTTTTCATAAAACAATTTATGAAATGACTTAGATTATATTTAAATAATATTAAAAATTTATAACAGCTAATAAATCTTAAATATATAAAAGAATGTGATGTACGTTTTACTTATAAATCATTCATAATTTTCATATTAATCACTAAAAATAAAAGTAATAACCCTAATAACAATGTTTGGTACATTCATGTTTTTCATCAAGATATCTATAAACAATTCTTATTCAGATGAAGACTACAGCATATTTGTCCATGGTAAGTAAGTTCATCTTATTCAAATGAAGACTACAGCATATTTGTCCATGGTAAGTTCCTTCTTCATTCATATTTAGAAAATCTAGGCTCTAAAAATAAAATGGATATTGCTTCTGTACAATGTGATAAATAAGTAGATTTTTATTTTTCTGCTAATTCATTTATGGGACAGATAGGGTAGTAAGTTAGGACCTTGGAGTTATTAATTTAGAATAATCATTTTCCCTCTCAAAAATATACAGCACACATAGAAATTTTAAGAGAAAATTTCTAGTATAAAAAGAATTTTTTTTCATTTTTTTGTATTATTAATAAGAAAAATGTCATTTTTTTCTTTGAACTGCTTTCAAACATTCTTTTCAAGTACTTTATCACGAGAAAGCCAGCATGCTTCACTGTAATATACAAGTGCAATAAGTTCAGCAAACATATTATCACATAAGTTTTCAAAGAACCTTCCTGTGAAAAGAGCCTAAAGTTCTAAAAACAAACCTGATTGCTTTTGTACGAACTTGAAAAATTGTATGTAGCTATTCATATTTCTTGATACAAGCGATTATCTATTAATCTTTCCCAGTATTCAAATTGCAAGAGGGGCCACGTTTTATGCTATAGACTTATATATTATCTTGACATCATCTAAGCCTTGTCAGGGTCACAATATAACATTCTCATGGGCGAAAAATTATATTGAATATATCACACTGAAACTCTCTCATGATGGGACTTAGCCAACAAGACTGCAATAAGCAACAAGTCTTCTTTTAACCTCGACTTCAGCTATACGTTGTACACGTGAAATCAAACTAGCAATTCATTGGATCGTCCATAAGATTTGTCCACTTGCAATAGGATGATTTTAGCCTCTCAAAGGATTAATCATAAGGCTCTTCAAACGTGCAGGAGCTCTCCTACCCACCTATTTGCAAGTGGAACAATTCAAAATTGCTTTGCATGTCATTTGCCAAGCACTGTGCCATCCATACAAATAGCTGCACAAAAATTTCTCCTATTGAATGAACTTTTTTACGTATAACAAACTGGCAAGCAACCTTCTATGATAAAATCAACTACTTTTAATGTCTCAGACATGGTTTTTAAAAAGGTTGATTTTTGCTTTTTAGAAGTATCTCATTTTCTCTCAAAATTATCTTGCCTTGCCTTTATTCTGCATAAACATTTTCAAGATATCATTTCAATTTGCCTGGCTTTATATTACCTGCAGCTAATGTATTTATATACAGTGACCATAGCAGTCTTTTCTTTCCATTAGTAACAGTACTTATGAATCCCAGGGATAATATGGATCTTATTTCCTGGATCTGGATTTTTTATTTTGTGTTTCCATATTTCCATTACTCAAACTGTTCCTATTGTCTTTTCTTTATTATTTTCAGCTGTTCCAATGGATTTTTTAAAAAAACTGTTCTGTATTTATCCATCCCTAGGGGATACTGTTTCACTTAAACTTTTAGGAGCAATTTTTAAAAATTTAAGACAATTGAATTTACATTTCTTTGTTGAAAATTTCAAGTGATTGTTTATAAGAATCCTTGAGTTCTTTCCCTTTTTACAAGTTGCATTTTAAACCAGTCTATTATATTACACTTACCAAAATGAACGACAGATAACATGGTACTTTTAACTTATACACAGATTATTTACTTTGAATTTAAACATTTCGCATTCAAATGTAGCAAACAGCATGACACAACACAAATCATCTATGTCGTGAGCCTATATCTGATGACAGATTGTACCTACACTGACTGACCCAAGTCACATTAGACCTCCTTGTGCCTCCACCATTGTGCTACATTCACTATCAGTTGGAGAATATTTGTTACATTAATTTCACTTTTGCTTACTTTTATTTAATCTTTGTTTTAATTCATTTAAGTGGGAGTTGTACTAAAAATGATCCAGCTATTCTGATGCTTACTTCTGGTCTCCCTCCCCTCTCCCTAGACAGTAGGTGAATTCAGACAAGATCTGGGTGGGGCCAATGCTAGATAAAAATTGCATGGAATGTGAATACTCTCCCACTCACCAAGACTTGGGTAGTATAGGACAGGGTGGAGGGGGAAGTGTTTATACTTTTAGTTTTGCCATTTGGGTGAAGTAAATATCCCTTAATAAAGGCTGATATTTGTTAAGGGGGTAAATGGAACGGGGACTTTGACAATTTTGAATAAGTAAGTTATTTTATTTATTATAAATACCCAAATTATCTATAAAGGACATATGAAGAAAGACACTATCTGCATCCAAAGAAAGAATTGATAAACAGATGTATGTACAGAATAATTTTACATACACATACACACACACACCTATTTGTGTCTAATGATAACCATCTCTAGGATGGGAGGAGAGGAGGAAAGAAAATTAAAAAAAAGAAATTTACATGATAATTTTGTTGTATATTTGAAAGGAATAGCAAGTTGTGCACAGAGAGGAGAGGAGAGGAGAGGAGAGGAGAGGAGAGGAGAGGAGAGGACAGGAGAGGAGAGGAGAGGAGAGGAGAGGAGAGGAGAGGGGAGGAGAGGAGAGGGGAGGAGAGGAGAGGAAGGAGGGGAGGGGAGGAGAGGAAGGAAGGAAGGAAGGAAGGAAGGAAGGAAGGAAGGAAGGAAGGAAGGAAGGAAGGAAGGAAGGAAGGAAGGAAGGAAGACAAGCACAATCTCTCAGGAGTGCACTGAGAACCCTGAGAGAAAAGAAAAGAAGAATCATCATTCACAATTTGATTAACAATATCTCTGCTGCTCCAGTTTTCTTAAACACCTGCATCAAACAAAGGGAGTGAGGAGAATTTAAGCCCTCTCTTGTAACAAATAAGCATAAACAAGAAAAACAGACTCAAAATGGCAGTCTTAAATGAATATCTCATTTTGTGTCTCTAGTTCACCTGTCTGAGAGGAGGTGGGAAATATGATTCCTGCTCATCTTGTGGCATCATCATTTCTCATCGCACCGATCACCGTTCTTAAGCAGGACTTACTAGACATTGACCCTAAGCAAACTGCTAACCTCTGCCTTCCTCATTTTCTCCAACTGTAAAAAGAGGACTATAGCACTACCTACCTACCACGTTGTCTGGTGAGGATAAAATTTTGCAGAGCACTTAGCACAGGGTCTGGCACGTAGTAGGCACTTAATAAATGCTGTTTTCTTCCTTCCTTTCACAAGCCTTTCACAATGATTATTTCTTGCAATGTTGTAGTCATTGCATTATTGTTGTTATTAAAAATCACTCCTCTGCTTCTACTCACTTTTCTCTGCATCCATTCACACATATCCTTCTAGATGTCTCTAAATGACTCCTTTCAATCATTTCTTATAATGTAAGAATGTTCCCATATATCCATATTTCATAATGTAGTCAGGAATCCTCCAGGTGATAGGCATAATACACCTTATTTCAGTTCTTTGGAATAATCTAAAGGCTTTTTAGAACTATTTGTGTGTGTATGTATGTATATATGTGTGTATGTATATATACATATATACATATACATAAATATATCTTCATCCTTTGTTCTTTTCGTTGATGTCTTTGGAGTATAAAAATACTAATGGTATTTCTGGTTCAAAAAGAATGCACTATTTAGTAATTTTTTAGGTATAGTATCAAATTACTTTCCAGAATGTTTGAAACTGTGGCCTCAAGGCTGCATGTGGCCCTCTAAATCCTTAAGTGTGGCCCTTAGAATCCAAACCTCACAGAATAAATTGCCTTAATTAAAGGATATGTTCTGTAAAACTTAGACTCAGTCAAAAGGCCCCACCCAAGGACCTACAAGGTCACATAGGGCCTTGAGGCTGCAGGTTTCCTACCTCTGGTATAGACTATGTCACAGCTCTGTTGATAGTGTGTTATAGGCCTATCTTCCCAAAACCTCTCAACAACTGTCACTTTTTTTTTTTTTGCCAGTCTGATGGAAGGACTGCTTTGGTTGCATCTGAAAAATTTTGTTATGTTGTCTTATTATTATAATTTTCTTTCATTAAATTATCTATCATTTCGACGATTTGTTCTTTATTTTCTTAGGATTAAATTTCTTAGAATTAAATTATTTAGCTTCCATTCAAGTTTGAATACTTTTTTCCAAAGTCCTTTTATTGACTATAAGTTATTGATTTTAATTTCTATTTCACTGTGGTTTTAGCAAAGAATATTTGATGTGCCTGCTTCTATACACTTATTTATTACACCCTAGACATAATCAATTTTAATAAAGGTGCCACAGGCAGTAACAAATATATGTATTTTGTTTTATTCATATTCAACAATAGCCAGAGATCAGAAAACTTTTCTAAAATGTGAATCAGGACTTTAACTTCTTTCTTATTTATCTTTTAGTTAGATTATTTTTTAAGTCTGAAAGAAGTACAATGAAGTCACCAGATATTAATGTTTTTCTATTTCTCCATGTAATATAATAAATTTTTTCTTGAAGTGCTTCGTAGGTGATATGCTTTCAGTATCCATATATTATGCATTGATATTGTTTATTAATCTATGGAGTAAACTGGCAAAAATGACAAAAGATGGGAATAAGCAATGTTGGAGGGAACTCACATTAATAAACTGTTGGGATAGCTATGAATTGGTTCAAATCACATCTATGACAACTACTTCGTGAATCACTATGCAAGTCATTCAAACTCTATAGATCTCAGTTTCCTCATATGTAAAATAAAGGAATGAACTTTCATGGCTTTTGAGTTTTCTTCCAGTGCTAAAGCTACAAATCCTTTAATCCTATGAATCAATACAGAAAATAATTTGGAATTATGCTAGAAAAAAATGGGCTACAGTTGTATCAGATCTAAAACTGTACTGCAAAGCAGCAATCATCAAAATTCCTTGGTACTGGCTATGGAACAGAGCGGCGAATAAGTGGAATAGGTTAGGTACACAAGACACAAAAGTCAATGACTACAGTAATCAGTCTGATAAACCCAGACTCTGAGTTCTGGAATAAGAACTCACTATTTGACAAAAACTGCTGGAAAAAATGGAAAATCATACGGCAGAAACTAGGCACAGACCAACACCTTACATCAAGACAAAGTCAGAATTGGGTACATCATTTAGATATAAAGGCTAAGACTATAAGCAAATTAGGAGAGCAAAGTATAGTTTACCTGTCAGATCTATGGAGAATGGAAGAATTTATGACCAAACAGGAGACAGAGAACATTATGAAATGCAAAATGAATAATTCTGATTGCATTAAATTAAAATTTTGCACAAAGTCAATGCAACCAAGACTAGAACAGAAGCAGAAATCTGGGGGGAAAATTATAGTCAGAATCTCTGATAAAGGCCTCATTTCCAAAATATAGAAAGAAATGAGTCAAATTTATAAGACTACAAGTAATTCCTGAAATGATAAATGGTCAAAGGATATGAACAGGCATTTTTTAGATGAAGAAATTAAAATAGTCCCATGAAAAATGCCTTAAATAACTACTGATTAGAGAAGTGCAAATGAAAACAACTCTGAGCTACCATATCACCTATCAGACTGGCCAACACATTAAAATAGGAAAATGATAAATGCTAGAGAAGATGTGGGTAAATTGGGATATTAATGCATTACTGGTGGAGTTGTGAAGTGAAGTGATAAAACCATTCTGGATGGCAATTTGGAACTATGCCCAGAAGGCTATAAAACCTTTTGACCCAGAAATACCACTTCTAGGTCTGTATTCCAAAGACATCATAAAAATGGGAAAGGGACCCATATGTACAAAAATATTTGTAGTAACTATTTTTTTTGTGGTGACCAAGAAGTGGAAATTGAGGGGATGCCGATCAACTAGGGAACAGCTGAACAAACTGTGGTATATGAAAATAATAAAATGCTATTGTTTCATAAGAAAGGCTGAGCAGGACAACTTCAGAAAAACCTGGAAAGACTTAGACAAACTGATGCTGAATGAAGAGAGCAGAAACAGGAGAACATTGTACACCATAACAGCAACACTGTGCAATGCCCAACTTTGATAGGCTTAGCTTGTCTCAGAAATACAAGGATCTAAGGCAAATCCAAAAGACTCATGAGGAAAATGCTCACATCTTGAGAAAGAACTGTGGAGTCTGAGTGCAGATTGAAACACACCATTTGCTCTCTTTTTTTTATTGTTTCTTCTTTGGCATGGTTTTCCCTTTGGTTCTAATTCTTCTTTACACCATGACTAATGTGGAAATATGTTTAATATGATTGTACATGTGTAGCCTATATTAGATTGCATGCCTCTTGGGGAAGGAAAGGAGTGGGAGAAAATTTAGAACTCAAAATCTTATAGAAGTGAATGTTGAAAACGAGACACACACACACACATATAAACACACAAATAAAATTTTTGAATAGGCTAGTCCTTACAATTACGATGTTGAGATCTTTCATAAGGATTTTATAGTACAAGTAATTCTAAAAGCTATGGAGGGTTAGCACTCTTTGATGCAGCATTAAATATCAGTGATAAGTGTAGAAAGGGTAAGGGAAACAAAAGAAAAAAGGGGAATTGACTTGAAATTTACTCAGCATGGAAACTTTACAATGCTTGGGATTTTTTTTTTTTTGCTTTTTGGAAGAGGGAAGGTAGGGCAGTTGGGGTTAGGTAACTTGCCCAAGGTCACAGGGCTAGTTTTTGTGTTAAATATCTGAGGTCATATTTGAACTCAGGTCCTCCTGACTCCAGGGCCAGTGCTATATTCACTGTGCCACCTACCCGCCCCTACAATGTTTTTTTTTAAATATAATTTTAAAAATATTTTATTTCATTAATGTGGGTATCCCTCTGTGGAGGCAAATCACAACCATTAAACACCTACATATGCAACAAAAAATGTTTGCTTTTTTTGAACCAATATCACTAATACCTTTGGTGCTCTACTTGGACCCTTGTTTCCATTCCCTTCAGTCATCCTCTGTTTCTGTCTCAGTTTCTTTTTCTAGTTTCCAAACTCTCCTAAATTATCAGCTCCTGCCTTGCTATGTACCAAACACGTTCCTTGAGAATGGGGAACATTTCCCTTTGGCTTTCTATCCATATGTAACAGCAATCAGTTTAGCAGATAACTTAGCACTTAGTAACTTAGGGCTAAGTACAGAAGGTGTGGGGTCTTCTCCTGTCCTGACTGGCAGGAGGGGGTTGGCTGAGATAAGAGGCCAGTGTGTGTATATAAGAAGAGTTCTAGAGACAGAGACAGAATCGGAATGATTTTCCTGGTGGTTCCTGTTGGAAGAAGCAGGATTGTCTCAGCATCTGGGAGCTGGGCTGCTGGACTGAAGAAGTGAGTTGGAGAGAAAGAGAGACAGAGACAGAGAGAGGGAAGAAGGGAGGGAGGGAGAGAGGGGGGGGAGAGAGACAGAGACAGAGAGAGAGTGAGAGAGAAAGAGAGAGAGAGAGAGAGAGAGAGAGAGAGAGAGAGAGAGAGAGAGAGAGCGAGAGAGAGAGAGAGAGAATCTGGAAGCTGACTGAGAACTGAGTTGGAGTTTTTCTCGAGACCAGAATCTGGTGAAGGCTGAAGTGGCTGTTGCTGCCGCCTGGAAGGCCAGTGTTGCTGCTGCTGCCTGGAAGGCTGAGTTTTCTACTGGGCCAGCTGAACTGCTGGAAGTTTCCTAGGGCCAGCTGAACTGCTGGAAGACTGAAGAAGCATGACCAGGATAAGACTTTGTTTGTGGCCTGGCTGATCCTTGAGTTCCAGGCAAGAGAAGTGGTGAAGGGTTTGAGATGTGCTGGACTCTGTGAACTTCAGTGTGTGTGAGGGACTACCCTGAGGACTGGACAAGGACCTGGAGCTATCTTCCCGTGAATTCATGGAACTGTTTGGTGGATTCAGGAAGGAGCTGGGACCATGGAAGGGGATCCAGGGAATCAGAGAGACCACCCTGAGTCAAGATGAAGAAAAGGCCACCCCTTGGATGAAACTGAGGTTTGCTGGACACTGAGGAGTAGAGGTTCTATGTGGTTTTCTAATGACTGTATTTAGTGACTGATTGCTAGATAAGTGACTGATTGAGTTGATCTGTGGTTGCCCCTATGAGTATAAGGTTGATTATCGTATTGTGAATTGACTGAGTGATTAAGTAAGGAGGGTTTCCCCCTTAGGGAAACATGATGATTACTCTTTTGTTCTTCATTCTGAATATTGTGGCCACTGTAGTGAAAACTGTGTGGCCATTCTAACGTTAAGCTGTTGTGAACATTATATTGTGATTTTCTGTGATAAGTTGTAATACTGTGAATATTATATTGTGCTATATTGTGAATGTTTGCCTTGATTTGTAATGGAATAAACGGAGTGTTCACTATACTGTGTAATCTGAACCTTAAAAGCTGTTCACAGTAGCATTCTTTTGGGAATTTGCTTGTGGATGGCATTACACCATAATGCCTTGCACAGTGCTTGGCACAAAGAAGGCACTGGATTGCTGTTTGAATATTCTTTGGTACAACACATTTTTAATCAGTTGCTATTATTCACACTCTCTTCTACTTCCTAATGGTAAAGAATTATCAGGAGGCAATAACTATATTCCTAAAACTTTTTGGCATGGAGGGAAAAATATGAAAGGAAAATATACTATAAGGCAGAAGCAGAGTCAAGATGGCAGAGTAAGGGGAGGAGTCTAGCCAAGCTCTCCCAACATTCCTCTCTAAACAATTTCAAAACAATGCATTAAATTAAATTCTCAAGTAGCAAAACCAATCAAAGTTAAGAGGGAGATATTTTTCTAGCCTAGGACAACTTATGAGGTCAAAAGGAAAGCCCTTTGACATTGGGATGGGGGCTGGCTAGGATCACAATGTAGAGGTGATACAACAGTGGGCCCTGAAGGAGGTGGTTGCAGCAGCAGTAGCTGCTAAATTGGCAGCACTCACTTTCAGAGACAGTAAAGGAGTCCCTATGCTAGGCACCTTTGGCAACTCCGTTGCCCATTAATCAGTATTAGGTCACAATTTCAGCATGGAGAGTGGTATCTGGGATCAGATCACAAGTGAACAGGGGCCCCACCTGAATACAGATTGAAGTTCCAGGGAGCAAAGGAATTGTCACCTGAGAGCAAGGGCCCATACTCTAGTTAAAGACCAGAGTACAGACCAGGAGAGAAAGTTACCACAGTTCCCTCCAGATCACATCACCTTGGAAGCATCAAAAAGTTACAGAACCCTCAAAACTAGCTGTGAAAAGAGCAGGGCAAAAAAGGCTGAAACTTAGAGACCACATCTTATACCCATTCTAGGTAAGCGGAGCACAATTTTACTATAAAGTCCAAAAGAAAAAGGAAAAAAGGTTGAAAAAATGAACAAACAGCAACAAAAAAGAACATGTGGTGATATAGAAAAAACTGTGGTGATAAAGAAATTCAAGACATATACATATATACATACAGACGCAAAAGAAGACAAAATGAAAAAATATGTACAAACTCTCAAGAAAATGCAGATTGAACAAAAGCCTAATAAGAATTCCTAAAAGAACTAAAAGAAAAAAAATCTTAAAAATCAAACAAGAGTGGTTGAAAAAAATTGGGAAAGTAAATGAGAGCAATGCAATAATATTATAAAAAGAGAATTAACAGCTTGGTTTTAAAAAAGCATAAAATATTCAAGAAAATGGTATCTTAAAAGGCAAAACTGGCCAAATGATAAAGGGGATACAAAATCTCTGGAGAAAATAACTCCTTAGAAATTAGAATTGGGTAGACAGAAGCTGATGACTCCATGAGACATCAAGAAACAATAAAACAAAGTCAATAACAGTCAATAGAGTAAATAGAATGAAAAAAAAGAAGAAAACATGAGATATCTCATTGGTAAAACAACTGACCTGGAAAACAGGTCAAGAGATAAATTAAGAATTGTTGGACTAGGGGGAGGAGCCAAGATGGCGGCACAGAAGCAGCAAAGCACCACAGCTCCCACAAAAACACGCTAAAAAACTCATGAAAATGGGATGCTAAACAGATTTTCAAGCTCCAAAACTCTCCAAAAGACAGAAAGCACATCTGTTGCTACAGGCAGCACAGCAGGCGGGGCTCTTCTCAGCAGTCTGGGACCCACAGCTGAAACCCCGGCCGGGTCAAGCCCTGGGGCATCGGGCGGGGAGCCGCGGCTATAGGAGAGCTGATGGGCTGCACTGGAGGCACAGTTACCACATTTATCAGGCCAGAAGACAAAAAGGCTAAGAGAAAGGTTGGTGGATTTTGCTAACTGGGGAGGAGAAGAGCAGGTCCGGCCAAACTGCTCCCAGGGCAAGGAAGCAGCGGGAGGCGGCTGTAGCAGCAGGAATGGAGCAGCAGCGGCCTCCACTGGACTGCTTCGGAGCCCTCGGCCTGCAGATAGCAGGGGGGGCTGAAGCGATCCATGAGGGCCAAGGGCTCTTGTGTTGAGCGGCCTGGATCTGGATTGTGGTCTTGAGTGGTGGTCCTGGGATGCACTTTCAGTGAGCCAAGGCTGGGAGGTGGGACTGCAACACCCCACTAAGAGCTCTGGCAGCTGAGAGGGCCCCAGCGATTTGGGACAGAGCTTTCCCCCTCTAGGAAGCAGAGTTCCACAGAGCTAAAAAAACAAGCAATTAATAGACTGGCCAACATGAGAAAAAGGAAGCAGGCTAGGAACAGCAGTAAAACTCTAGAATCCTTTTTTATGGACAAAAAAGACCAAAGTATGGAGCGGGAGGAAGACAGCTCAGTCAAAACTCCCTCACCAAACACTTCCAAGACACTGGAAGAATGCCTACTAGCTAT